>JAYMFT010044429.1:0-15485 GCA_038088735.1 Panulirus argus | reverse complement strand
TATATATATATATATATATATATATATACATATACCCTACCCTGAGCCAGATACCCATTCTATTGACCATCACATAGGAGTGGATGAATAGCTGGGTTGTACCTCGCACTTTGCTATGCTGAGAATTTTCCCTACACTGCTCATTCAGTTACATTTTATCATAATACTTCCTCTGAGGCAGAGAGGAATGTTGCGTGTGCCTCTTTCATTGTGTCCGTCCGCACCTCTTCGCTAAGCTCAAAAGTAACCCACCATGCTACCTGGTTATGTATTGCGCCATATGCATTACGTGTGTGTGTGAGCCCGCCAGGGTAAACAGAGGCCATGCACTTCCTTGTCTTATACACTTGATATCTCATAATTGGGTGACACAACATGGTCCAAATATCTATTACAGGCACTGCTAACACAATTCTACTTTTAAAGGTTTCGATGTCCAAGGGAGAAGGCCAAGATTATGGGTTCTTGCGTACTGAAGTGCTACAACATGCTTTCCTACACAGTGTCTCATAACTGGTATCGAAATGGAGACCAAACTCAAGATATTACTACACAGATAGTTTTACACATTATAAAGTTTTGGATATCAGGGGAGATTGTATCTGAAGCCTAGATCAGTGGACGTAAACCAAACCTATTACGTAGACAGTACATAAGAGAGTCTGGTACCTGCTTCAGTTTTGGATGGCAGAGGTCAGAAGTCGGCGTCGCAAGGTCATGTAAATTATGATGCTTCTACAGGCTTATTTACACAGTATCGGCAGAGCCAGGGAAGCGGTAAAGACCGTAGTTTTTTAATGCAGAGTTTTGCATCTTACTAGTCTTTAGAGGTTAGGGACAAATATCAAGGTCAAGTGTACTGTAGGTATACGAAATACTCATGTATACAGTATTTGTAGAATGGGTCACAGTTTATTGACCCAACTCCTATCACAGCACTATAGTTATATTGGATGTCGAGGGTCATTAGTCAAGTTCACACGGTCATGTAAACCAAAATGCCTCAAAACGACTCATGTCCATTACAGCTATATTCTAGATGAATGGTCATTAACGGTACTTATACTACAGGAACATCACTCACAGATAACCATGCACGAATAGAATTACTTACGTGAAGGCACCAAATTAAACTAGATGTTTTGCATAAATTTTCTGCCCTTTTAATGTAAAGCAACCTAATTATATAAGCAATTAAAATCTCTACTTTTGTTACTAATGAAACATGAGCCACATCAAATTCTGTTGTAGAAATGAATTTAAAGTTTTTTGATAGCAAATTTCTTTTTTAATGTATACAGCTTGCTCTTCCTCATGTAGGTTTTGACTCAAAGCATACAAAGGAATACAAAGGAATTCAAACCATGGGGTCCCTTCAAGGCTGTTTGTCAAAGTGGAAGATATCAGAAAATCACAGATTAATGTCGTAAAAGTAGGAATGCATACAGGATCATTTAGACAGAAAATCCTGCGAATGTACTGTACAAATGAACAAACAGCAGTGATCCAGTGCAAGTCAAAATAGAATATCCGAAGAAGTCAATAGGTTAATGGCTGTCAGGTCTCAGAGATGCATGTCCGCTTCCTTTTGGATGATCATCAAACTTACACGGCAGAATGCTACACAGCGATTAAGTTGTGGAGGTCGCGGGTCATAGGTTACGTTCATTAAGGTGGGAAAGGGGTCCAGAACCATTTGCATGGGGCATAAGTAAGTGTTTTACAAACACGTTTTCTAATTGCTCTTGCCTTGATATAATGAAGCAAAAATTAATGGCATGATTCATGCTTCGAGTACACATTCACTTTCCCCTGCTGCCAGGCCCATTTTGCACATTCACGTACCCCAACATTCACTTCACGATCATGCAGTACACGTATCTCTCTGTCGTTCAGTACACCTATCTTACCGGCACGCAATACACACATCCTGCTTCTTACAAATTTTCATTTACACCATTGCTCGTCTTACCTTGTTTTAACTACAAATCTTCCTCATTCCTCCAACCTACAATTCCTTTGAACGAATGCCCATATCATCTAAGTCATTGCCGCCCATCGGTCCCGTAAAATATACTCGCTTTAACTTTAATCATCTTAATTACCACTGTTAGCTGTGTCCCGTCTTTCCCCCGGATGCATGAATTAATTTCATAGGCGCGTCTCATATGCGTATCTGCTTACTTCCTTTTAAGATGCGCAGTCATCTGTCTTTTCTTTTCGTTCGACGTATTTCCCGATTCGACTGTTTGGCTCACAGTCTTCGCCAGTAATGCTATTCTGTTTAAGAAAATGCTCCCCGCTTTCTGTCCTCCAGTCAATATTATTCGAATATTCTCCAACGCCTTCTTGACTCTTAACCTTTGTAAGCCAGCCTTCTTAAACCTCTCCTCCGCCGTGCTGATCTTTGCTTTCCACACCTTGTTCTTACGATTCTACAATCCACATGCATCTGTAGCAATAAAAACATACCTCACAAGACTTTACACAGTTACCGCCTCGTTTCGTCTCGTGACGTCAATATTCTTTAGTTCTTTTAACTTGCAAAAAGTCTGAATTTTGTTTTACGTTTTCACTCCTCACCTTCTCATATTTCATCCTTCCTTTCTGATTCAACGACTCCAGTCTTTGACAGTCTGTATTGGAGTATTACCCAGCATATCAGTGCAGAGACTTATCACATACCTTACATATCTTGATACCTTGATACGTATTAGTATCCAATTATTTTTTCAACAATGCAGTACAGTACGTAGATACAGGCAACATGCCTCGCGGTGTTCTCAAACACAGTGCATTATGCACGGACGCACCCAGTACCCGCTGTCAGTACGATGAAAAAATGATTTTCTCTGTATTGAAGGACTGGAGTTACCTCCAACTTTTGCTTCGCTTCAGAATGAGACATTTGGTAAATCACACTAGTCTCTTAACATTTGGAAAAGTTTATCAGTTTTACTGGTAAGTATTGAAAAAGCTTGTAACTTAAGTAATGCTGGAAATTAATTTTCATTGGAGAGTTGTTTTTAACAAAAAGAAAATATTTGATTCACCGTTGCAGAGTTGAGAGCGCAGCCAGTTTTTTCTCTCGGATGTTGGATTTATTCAAGGTCCGCGGTAGATAATGTATGGAGACCGATTTATCGCATTTTGTATAGTAGCGTGTGTTTGCTTGTAGCAAAGAAGTCTTTTGTGTGTCTTATATACCATATGTCATGCTCGTAAACTCATCACACAGTTTCTCATCCAAGCAAATCAGTCGTACTTTTGTTTGCATCTTCTCAATACAGGTTTATATACATATAACTTTCTAGTTTTGACGTAAAATTTATTCTTGCTCACAACCCCCTTTTATCCCCTTTTCCATACTATTTCTTGTCCTCTAAAAAATTTTCATCAACAATCACTCGTAGGCTCCAACGTCACTGCATGATAAATAAGCATCCATTAGACTCGTTTCATATCAGACGAAGACGAATTCACTCTTTTCATTAGTAGCGAAAAGTAAAACAATTGCAATCAACCAACCTTTCATTTGTCATTAGATGCATAACACTATTTGATACTGTCACAACTCCGTTCGGCAATTTCTTTCTTATTCTTTTCACACCAGTCCAGACAAACGTCTTAATACCTCTCACTTTTGTTTCACACATCACGAATATCCAGCCATAACCCTCCTAAGAATATCTACCCGCTCCCATTCCTTGTCACACTCTGTACATTCATTTCCCGTTGTAGTCAGCCTTACCAATCCGCTGTGTTTGGAGCAAAGAGGCATATGCAAGGTTTGCAAGTTGCCAGTTTAATATCATGAATTTGTAGGACACAGATAGTCTGAATGTCAAACTAAATGCACTGATATCGGGGCTTAAACTAAGTCAAGAACTTCCAACCGATGCAAAGGCTCTTTCTCCTGTATGCTAGAAGACCTGGATTGCTTCATTATGGCGCTGACAGAAAATTTGTAAACCATTCTGTACAGATGATACCGCATTTGCAAGAGATGATAAAGATGTACTGTGCTGCTTACGATTTTCAAGATCTTGCGTGCGAGATTCGCCTGCCTTTCTTACAGAGAAATTTGTGCGCAGGTGAGACTGAATAACAGTAATGAATTAGCCCAGACAGTTATCTGAAGTTATTTTGAAGGGTGTGGAAAAATTGTGTGTGATTTCTATCAAAAAATTTCGTAGAATATATTCACGTAGTGAAAAGATCTTAACTCATTTTTTGGTTATAGTTCGTGATACAGTAGGAACAAATTCGTCGTATAGCCTTTCTCAATGCAGTGTAATGCAAAGTAGCCCATTTGTTTTCACTTACAAATACGCAGAGAGATCCAGACAGAAAGAAGATAGAGTATATAGTTTTTATGAATTTGGCAAGTCCGTATGATAAAGACAACAAGAGGAAATTCAAGTAAGTCCTGGTTCTTGATGGTCTATAGGGACGACTGTATGTTGTTCTTGGGTGTATTGACAATGGAAGCCCAACTTGCGTGAGTGTTAACGGTGATATGAGTGAGTGGTGTGCAATGAATGTAGGGATACGTCAAGGTCGTACCATTTCGTCGGAGCAGTTTGATAATTTCGGTGATAAAGTAAATATCTGAGAGAGAGAGAGAGAGAGAGAGAGAGAGAGAGAGAGAGAGAGATGTAGTAATAATGAGTACTGCTTGATAGCGGAGGAACAGAAAAGTAGCAAATCCAATTTTCATAATGCAGTTAAATCCTTTCTTGCTAGATTGATTATACAAAGGAGATGAAAATGTCTAGAGCTATCATGCGTACAATATCCAATCCTGAACTTATCATGATGAGAATTCGTGATACCAATCGTGCCGAGAGTGTATAGTACTGCGTTTCGGAGGCCAGAGTTCCATGTATATCGTCTTCACCCCCACCGAACTCAGCTAAAGTCAACCTGAACAGCGACCGTTCCCTTATATGATCATTACATTTAATTCTTATTCTTGGTAAAAAGAAAATGTTTGTTGGGTCTTTCTAAGGTGTAAATGGA
Organism: Panulirus argus; assembly: GCA_038088735.1. Classification (NCBI taxonomy): domain Eukaryota; kingdom Metazoa; phylum Arthropoda; class Malacostraca; order Decapoda; family Palinuridae; genus Panulirus; species Panulirus argus. The sequence goes on along the minus strand of JAYMFT010044429.1, from coordinate 10,463 downwards.
AAGCTAAGTGTAATTATGCTTTAGTGAAGAGTACTCACACTGTGATGAATCATATGTCGTGTCTTATACAACAGGAAAATAAGGAATATGATTAGTGTGGTAATGTACCACCACAGCAAAGTTTACAGCATTTCACATGCTGTCGGTCTTGTGTTGTAACCTTTCCACACAGCATAAATGCATGTGTGAATATAGATCAACATTATGAAGGTAGTGGCCTACTGAATATTGCAAATGTCATCCCGACTTTCCCTTTAGTATCATCTCTTAATACAGTGTTACATTACCTGCATATATATTGTGACTCATGGCGAAGGTGATGCTACTGTCGGGATTGACGATTAAATCCATCCAAATAATGTTTCATTGTCATATGAGCAAATGCTGTATTAGTTGGTTTGATGTGTGTGTGTGTGTGATTACTGTTTGTATGTTGCAGGGAGAGAGGTTTATGCTTGTATTACCTTGTCTTTTAACCTTGTATATATATATACATATGTACCATACTTTTATTCCTATGTGTGTTTGAACACACACTAGCCAAAGCCAGCTACCCATTTATCGACCAACCCCAGGGAAAGGAAGAACACCTGGGTTTGGTGCAAGTCGAATGCCTCTCCGAGGATTCGAACCCGTGCGAGTCCGACCCAGGGCTGGCCCATGCTGACTCATGGTCAGGAACGCTAACCACTACACCATGAAGGGCCGTGCGTGTGTGTGTGTGTGTGTGTGTGATTATTAATTGTGTGTTCATTCTCAACGTTGTATATAGGTATCTTGTCTTTACTCCTGTGTGTGTATATACACATGGATGCGCGGTACAGTACATATAGGAATTTGCCTCTTAGCATAAACCAGGTACCTCCCCAGGGGAAGACAAAAACCTAGGTTAGGTGTGGGCCGACTACCATGACCAGGATTCGGACCCCTGGCTGACCAACCCTGGGCGAGCCCTTGCTACTTCATGGTTTGTATGTGTATGTGTAGTTACCTATCTTTCCTGTACTTGAAGACTCCTAGAATCTCGTCTCTTAAATATTCTCTACTATCGTGCAACATTTTAAACTTTTGTATGCTGCAAACTTTACCACACACCCTTTAAGTTTATTCCCTTCAACCTCCACTCTTATATCATACTTCTTTACATTTTCTTTAAGGAAGTTTCTTGCTTAACTATATGTTATATCCTCTGGTTTTCTTTCCCTTACATTTATCGAAGATTTGTTCACTGTCTTCATCATCAGTCTGATTTAAAAACTTATAGATTATGATCAAGTCACCGCTCATTCTTCTTTCTTCCTTAGCAGGCAAAATTAAGGCTTCTAGCCTCCTCTGGACCTTCCTTACTAGCTGTTTGTGCTACTTTAGGTGAGGCAACCATAGTTGAGAAGCCTTTTCTAGTTTTGGTCTTACGGAGGATGTGAACACCTTCCTAATTCTTTAATTGTTTATGTTCTTGAAATCTGTTCTAATATTTGCAATAAACAGTTTATCTTCTTTACCATTCTTGCACTGTAGGACTCCAGCAATATGTTAGAAACGATGTCAACTCCTGAGTCCCTCTTATGCACAGAATGCTGAAGTTTATATTTTCACAGAGGCTATCTTAATCATACTGAGGCCTTCTTTTACTCTGTCCTTTCATCTTCAGTTTTCATTTGCTCGGCTTGAATCTCATCAACTATATATCACACTGATTTTGGAGTCTGTCCCCTTGTAAGATGATGCAATCCTCCTCACTTTCCACTTCCCTATTGACCCTTGCATCAACTGCAAAGATGCCCAGCTAGGAGCGCATACCTTCTGGGAAGTCATTCACATGGATCAAGAAAAATGAACGGCCTCGGAACAGACCCCTGCGGCACTCCACTGGTAACCCTCACCTACGTGGAGAAGGCTCCACTGACATGTGCCCGTTTTTCCCTTCCACAAAGAGAATCTTCTGTCAATCGGAGTAGCCTCCCTTTATTCCTTCCTGGTGATCCAGCAGCTGATGTTCATCAAAGAACACATTGCCGTAACCCAACCTGACCCAGGCATACCACAGCCTATCGTAGCAGATCAAAAACAGGTTATAGATTTTGAATGTTAATGGTTAAGATACGTGACCCCAAGACTGCAAGACCATTGCTAAAGCACTGTTTTAGCGTAGTATTTACATAAAGACCGATTCCTTAACAACCTCCCTCTAATCCCCCTAGATAAGTAGATATTAGATGAATGATGATAAAGGCACCAGAGTCCATTGGCAAAATAACAACGAGAGCACTCCACCACCAGCAAGAATGATAGCCATCCTTTAATTGTTGTTGGCCAGAGACAAAAAAAGAAAAAAAAAAAACGAAATATCACGGTGAAATATCTCGTGCGCGTTTCTTGAGTTGACGATATTAAAGACGAAGTTTACCCAGAGTGATGGTAGTGATGGTGGTCAGGTGTAGAAGGTATAAAGGAGGGAAGGGAAGGGGTTGGTATCAAGGATAAGGAAGGTGACACATGGGTGAAGGATGTTAGAGGCAGGATGGCTGACGACATTAGGATACGAACAACAGGACTCTGAAAAGCGGTTCCATATTTACTAAGAAAGCTCCTGACTTGTGTGTCGGACACGTGATGTGCATCCAGGCCAAAAGACTCTGTATTCTAAACGGGGAATACCAAGGCAGCTAGGAACACGCTGGTGCCTGGTCTTCGGAAATACCAGTCATAGATATATCTTGTCATCATAAGGCAATGACTGTGTGTACGAGTATTTCACACTACCTCGACTTATGAGGATATACATGAGTATCATTGCCATTAATTTCCACAGTCGTCATACATCTTAATGAAATACAAATGTGAATATACTTTTTCAGAGTGGCCAACATTGTATGGGCAAAACATACCCCAATCATGGCCATCTCGAGTGAAAAGTAGTAAAGATACAAAAAAAAGAAAAAGATGAATTTAATCAGAGCTTCTCAAATGATTATAGACATGAATCATAAAGGAAGAGGAGATTACAAGAAGAAGGAAGGACGTGTGAAGGAAGAGAATTTCAGAGCTTTGCTGTTCGAGGAAAGAAAGAGGTATCATAATGGTCAATCCTCATGTAGCCGATATCCACACACAAACCACTGAAGCAAGTCTACCAAGTACCACTGGTTCTAATTTCCTTGCTGCATACGTGTTTATTTATGCTTGCACTTAACTAGCAGTATTTGCCTTCAGTTTGATCTCCTCGGTCGACAAGCGGTAGTATCAGGAATTAATGATATGAGCATGTTGATAGGTGTATAATCTTAGTACTTATTCACTATCACTGATTAGTAATCAAGTGAAGCAAAGCAATTCACGAAGCCCTTTTTCGAAAAATCAGGGGAGACTGGAGTATGCTTTCACCTTACAGATTCTCCATCATTGATCGCTTCCACTGTCATCACTTCGTTAATCGCCTCGTATCCCACCACTACACGTTGATAGGTTAAGGGGTCGAGAGGGAACGAGTGGTGAAAGGAGTGCGAGATGGTGGTGGTGGTGATGTTAGGGTTAAGGGTTGTGATGGTGATGGCCATGTGGGTTGTGGAAGGGGATGAGGAATGGTGATGTTGAGAGTGAGAGCAGATGTGAATGGTGATGGGAATGAGTAATAAGGGCAATGGCGGGCCAACGTTATGGAGTGGTGGTTGCGATGAAGGGTAATTGTACTAAGGGACAGGGATGATGGTGATAATGGAGTGAGGCTTTGGTTGGTTATGTTGATTATGGCTAAGGATAAGGGCCGTAATGGGAATAAGGGATAAGGATAGTGGTGGAAGTTATCGATAAGGACGATGATAGTAGTATGGTAAAAGGATGGTGATAGCAGTAAGAAGAGGGACTGTGATAGGAATAAGCAAATGGGATAGTGATGATAGTAAGGGAGAGGGATGGTGATGGTAGTAAGGGACAGGAGTGATGAGAGTAAGGAATAGGTGTGTTGATAGGAGCAGAGAATAGGGATTGTAATAAAAGTACGAAATAGGGGTGTTGGTGGTAGCAGAGGATAGGGACGGTGTCGGGAATAAGGGATAGAAATCTTGAATGAAGCGATAACTAGGAATGATGACAGGAAGTACAAAGGGACACAAAGATAGCTGATATCAAAATAACCAAGATACATAATAAGGGTGACCACATTACTTTCACATCATTGTTTACCCATTTTTATTTTCTATCTCGTTGTCATCCACAAATTTGCTTCAGCGTGTCTTCATCTGTTTCTAGTTTGGGGTTCACATTTTTGTTATTTACTTTAGTATTATAAGTCGTTAAGCATTGGCAAAGTTTCCAGCGTTTTCTCTCTAAATTCTTCGTCGTAAATCCTAGCCCTCTGTTGGCATGTGGTTGGCAGTAATGCTTTGCTTGATGAAGTTATCGTCGTTGCTTGATAAAGATAATACGATCTGCTGAAATGTTATTTCCTGATATCACCCTCCTCTTGCCAGTTGTGGATTTCATATGCCACTTTCCTTAAATCTCCAGTTTACTCTGTAACTACCAGGCATCTCTCTTTTCAGTAATTTTCCGATATCATTCTTCGAACTATATTGTGCTTGTAGCAATCTGAAGATTCCACTAGGTATACTGCTGTAATACTGAGGCATGACAAGCTTTCGTGTTATAACCTGATTCACACTTATCAATCAGGATCTTTAAGTCTGCCCCACGATGTCTGTTGGACAGCCAGCCAGTTATTCATTCAATGCTAAACATTCATATCAAAGAACGCGACCTTATTTTGCTCATTAGTCTGTTATGCGTGAATGCATCCGGATGTCGAAATATACGACCTGTTGTTTTAACGCCCCAATTGTTAAATAATCTCGGTAAAAGAACTAGCAAACTTGTCAGGTATGATCTGCATCTGAGGAAATCGTGTTGACTTCCTGTATCGTTTTCCAAGAATTTCACAGTCTTGTCTCGTTAGCATTTCCGTCACATCAGCTCAACACTGACGAGAGATTTGTCGGGTGGTGGTTGTGTGCCCTTTTTATGACCTCTTTTGAACATTGGTGTGAAATGTGGTGACTTTCAGTTTCTACGTATCTTACATTACACTAGTGATATTTACGTTTTTTGATCTAAGATGATGTTAACTCTTTGCATGTCACTGTCAGTGTTTTTGATAATTCTTTTGAAGATACTTTACCAGCAGTAAGTAGAATAGAAGTAAATAAAAACAGCAGGCCCAGATAAGTTTCATCCGAAACGATGAAACAGGCGAAAAAGGAGATAGTTAGACCTTGACTGTTGTTCTTATCAAGTCCCTTGCCACAAGGAAAGTTCCGGAGGAATGGGAGTTTACCGACGTAGCACCGATACTCAGAAAAAGGTAGGAAGTCTCTGCCTGGAAATTTTCGTCCAAATCAGCGTAATGTATGTAATTGGAAAACTTATGGAAACCGTCATTCAGGACGATATTATGACCCATTTAGAGGAGTCACTACTTGATAAACGATTCTCAGCATGGGTTTCGACGAAATCGCTGTGTGACAAATCTGCTTGGTTTTTTGTTTAAGATAATCAAAGTGTTTGACGGAAGAATAGCAGTTGATATCATGTACTTGAATTTTCGAAAGCATCTGATAAAGTTCCGCATTAAAAGTTGCTATGAGAATTTGTCACATGGTGCAGATGGGGTTTTATTTCATAATGGTTAGACGTGACAAGTGGTGTGCCGCTGGGATCAGTCGTGGGACCGGTACTTCTGGAAATAAATATGCAACTAGAACTGAACGATTACATGGACAAACTGATTCATTGGTGGCAAATGAATTCTGATATCGTTAGATGAAAAGTTTTACATATTGGTAGTAAGAAAGAGAATGCAAGCTACAGTACGAATTTTGTTGACCTACAAAAGGCAAATGAGGAATAGGCTTTGGTGTAATAATATCTGGTGACTTAAGGCCAAGGAAGCCGTACTTAGAAGTAAAATGGGAGGACAGAATTCCTGGATTGATAGGTACGGCTTTCGAATTTAAGGCTAAGGAAATCATCCTCACTCTTTACAATTCTTTAGCGTGTCCCTGTCTTGAATACCCTGTTCAGTTTTGGTCAACCTACTTGAAAATACACATAGACAGAATGAAAAGAGTACAGTTTCGAGCTAACAAGATGATTTCTGAACGGAGAAACAAACCCTATGAGAGCAGACTAAACGTCGAGAATATATTCACCTTAGAAAAGAGGTTAAGAGGTGATCTAATGTGATTATTCAGAATTATTGATTGTCTTGATAATCTCGATCTAAGCAGCTACTGACGGCTTGATTCGTCGAATTTCACTTGTAGTAATGACTACAGACTCAAGGACAAACGTTTTACCTCGAATGGGTCAAAGTAATTTTCTTCAACTGGATAGCTAGCATGAGGAATGACTTACCAAATATAAAGTGGTTGAAAGCAGTGCTATAGATACGTTTAAGAACAGACTTGATAAATACTTTGTTTCATGTGTACGACTGATTTTATCTGCGCCTCATTAGGTACATGAAAGTTTTCAGTTGGAAACATCTGTATGCCTTTCTACTTTTACCACATTAATCTGCGAGTTTCTGTTATCATCCACTATCACAAACAGCTTGAAAAAGTACTCGGTTGTCTCTTGTTGTGTCTATTTCTTTGCATTCTTATTTTTAGTTGGTCGATTTACTGCCATTATTTCGTTTAGAGATTACTTAAGAATTTCAACTTTAACCTTTTCTTTCTGCTGGAAAAAATAAGTAAGAAATAACTGGACGACACATTTTCATGGAGTCTTGTACAGAGCCGACTGAGTTGTGGAATTTGAGTGATGTTTGAGCCATTTTCGATATTGTCATACCTCAGTTCCTCTAGTTTCATGTTTTTGTTTTATTCATTTTTTCTCTGCCATTTGAGCTCCTGTATATATGTATATATGACATTCTTCCATTCCTTTTTTTTACATGTTTTCTGCTATATCCTCTTCATATTTACGCTTGGAAATATTTCATTCTGCGCTGTGCAGTGATCTTTATACGCTTGTGTTTTCTGTGAAGCTTTCTCTTTTTTTCGTATAATTTTCAGTATAATTCTTTTACGGTGGATGACTTTTCCATTTACAGCACTTCAACACATTTTTTGCGTCTTCTCAAATTCAGGATGTTTTGTGTATGCATAAAGGTTCACTTCAAAAATTTAACCACATGTGTTCGACTGTGTCCATATATAAAAGATTAAGTTAGTTTCACTTAGAGATTTTTTTTATTTGCTTTCATGTGGTTTTAAACTTTCACTCTAGCTTTCTGTGTATCCATTTCAGTATTTGGTACAAAACTGATAGTGGCATGATTGGTGGTTTCTACCTTTTCTCATATTACATGAATGTGAGATGGGTAATCACTGTAATCACTTTCACTTTCCTGTCATCCTTTAAAAGATTCATTGTTTTTGGTTTGCAGTTCTTTATATTACTGTTTAGTCTATTTTGAATGTGGCCTTCTTTAGGCATTTCTGCTTCTACTTTCGTGCGCTTATTTAGACCTAGGATTTTTTTTTTCTTTCGTCTCTTTATGCAACCATTACATCGAAGTTTTGTCTTAAGGCTCTTTATCACATCACCAGTTCTATTATCCATTCATTCTTGTTCGAATCCTCCTGTATAAAGTGTCATAAACTCTGTGTTCTGTGTACTCTGTTTTGCCCTCACCGATATTTTTATCATATTGAAATTACGATTCAACCCAGCTTTCCCCTCCTCTTTAGTCTCATCTCAGGCGTTACCGATGTATTAAGCTGTATCTGTTTTTTCATGACCCTGTATTAGCAGTCATAAACATTTCCACACTGATGTATGAATCAGGTTCGCCTCGTTTTGATTGCTTGCATTTGGCATTAGCATAGATTATCGTGACGCTGTAACATGTTACTTTCAGGGCTTTGATGTGAACTCGTGTGTGCGCCCGATTTGCACACTGTCCTCGTTCTTAAGTTGTTCTTTTTTTCGCGTCAAAATCTAACGATATATAATTACCGGCTTAATTACTCTCGCTGCCCTGCCATCCTCCTCCCATGGGGATCCTGCTTCCCCTTGGCTAATGACTGACTGCTTGTGGGCGTCCTCTGCCCACCAGCCGCTGCTCAATCGTCTTTTGTCCTCCTGCGGTCCCTGACGGTCCCAGTTGACCCGAATCAAGATGTTTCCTTTGTTGGATTATTGATCTCATATTTTCCCCTTTAGAACTCCACCCTGGCGAGCACTTCCTGCGCAGTTTAGATGTGGCCGGCCTTTAGGAAATAGTCTGTTTCCTCTAAAGAATTTCCCGTCGACTCATGTGGTGGATAGCCTTCTTCTAATTTACTTATAACATTATATATTCATATGCTGTTGTAGAGGTTCAGTCCCCTTCCTTTATATCTCTGTCGTTTATTATTTCATCTGTTCCTCGCTTGACTAAATCATCTCTGCCTGTATATACTATAACAGTTGAGGTTTTAATCCAATTTTCTTTAAATATGTTTATAATAACTTTTACCCCGACATCAGAATAGCATACTATACACATCTACTCACCATTTCTCGAAATTTCTTGCCCTGATGTGCAATGATAGAAATACAGGCTTAGATTAGTCTGGATTCCTGGTCTACTTGGTCGTCAAGCACATAATACATAAAGTTTTTACACCATCTTCTTTCATGCTTTTCCTGATACTTCATATCGTGGGCTTTTATTACCTTGAAATGGTCCTCTACTACGCTACCAATGCCGTCTGGATGTTACCGACTGCAGTAGATGCAGTTTATACAGGTGTCTGTGGTAGTGGATTGGAAGGGTTTAATAAATGTGGTCTTGGGATGAAGAGTATGCATGATGGTGACCAAGACAATGGATGGAGATGGTAATTTTGATGAAGGGCTGAGGGTAAGTGGTGATAATGACTGAGACGAGAAGGGACTTGGATGGAAGATGAGGAATGGTGGTGAAAGGATTAGGGAGGTAACAGGGATGAGAGGGTCGGAAATGCGGCTGGGATGAGAGGGTAAGGATATTGACAATGGTAATGGGTATGGGCGCTCATAGCGTCGGGGTCAGAATGCACAACAGGGATGAGGGGAAGTGAGTGTAATCAAAGTGAGTAATATCCCTTGTGAATCCAGTTTTATTTTCAAGACTTTCTTACCACGAAAGAGGGGAAGCACCGAAGTCTCGTCTCAGCCAATGGATCAGTACAACATAACCTTGAAGCTAAAATGGTTACAGCTGTTAAGGAAAGTAATCGAAAAGGAATAATTTCATACCTTTCGGCTGTTTTTTCTTCCCCAAGGTAGGCTTGCACTTAACAGATTCTACTCCCTCCCCCTGATAGGTTTGCTCCTATCAGATCTTACCCACTGTCCCAGGTAATCTTGCACATACCATACTTTACTATTCCCTCAGGTAGGCTTGCACCAATTACCTGGAAAGCCTTCTTGTCTATACCCCTTGATGGTAACTATTTGCTGCTGGGTCAGTAGTTCTTAAATCCAGTCAGTCCCTCTGTGTCAAGGTCTGCCCAATGGTCTACCTGGTGCTATCCACTTACTTGCTAGGTGCTCAACTCAATGTCAGGTTCATACGTTCTTCGTGTCCAGGCATCGTAATTGTCCTCTTTTCTAGTTCTCTCAATAATTCGATTACACGGATCATTTCTCAGATTACTGTATCACATGCTTCATCTCTTCTTGTTCTTTCGGAGCATCGTCGTGAGGGTGGTCATCTTTGCTATTTATACTCTTAATCTTTCTCGCCCTATCAAGTCTCAGGTCTCGACTCCATAGGCAAGAGCATGTAACGTTAAAAGTCTAATTAACGGTTCTTTCAGCATCCACAGGATCATAAGGTTCTCTAAAGAATCAGAGTACAGAGCACCCGAGACTTGGATGCATTTGGAAATCAGTTTGCTGTTTCATCTTTAACTTTGTCCTTGGCAGGGAGGAACGCCCACCTGCGAGGCTGTGGAACTGTGTCACTACATTTAAAAATCCCATCGTTCTCGCAGCAACGCTGGCATGGATTTCACATCTCGGCCGGAGCATCATTTCAGTCTGCCTCGTCACAATGGTTCTTTTAGCCTTTAGGTCATCACTGTCACTCGCCAGTGTATTTCGATTAACATCCCATCGCTTTAATGCCGTATTCTCATGCGTAGGTTCTGTTGACCTAGAAACTAGATCAAATTATCAGGTATTCACGCTGAAGTTACCCTGCCTTCTGCCATGCTTTGGTTATCTAGTTTTGAAGTTTTGCAATTTTCCAGCCGATACACTCGAGGCAATATGGCTACAGCGCTAATGAAAACGTTGGCACAGATGTAGGTCAAGTGAAGCTTTAACGGGTTCATCACAAAAGTCTAACAGCAATTAGAATTTTAATCTGATATATATATATATATATATATATATATATATATATATATATATATATATATATATATATT
>JAYMFT010044428.1:0-30078 GCA_038088735.1 Panulirus argus | reverse complement strand
GTATTTTTTCTTCGTCTGTTTCCTGGCGCTACCTCGCTGACGCAGGAAACAGCGATCAAGTATAATAAATAAATAAAAATAAATATATATATATATATCATCCTTTTATTACTAACTCCCTCTTCAGCTCTCTCAAGCATACTCTTTTTATTACCATACCTCTCTCTTACCCTTTTATTAGTAACTCAAACCACCTCACACCACACATTCTCCTCAAACATTTTAATTCCAGCACATTCACCCTCCTCCTCATGGCCTTATCTAAAGCCCATGCCTCAAATCCATATGATATTGCTGGAATTACTATACCTTCAAATATACCCATTTTTGTCCTCCTAGATAATGATCTCTCCTTCCACACATTCTTCAGCACTCCCAGAACCTTTGCCCCCTCACCCACCCTATGACTCACTTCTGCTTCTATAGTTCCATTTGCTGCCACATCTATTCCCGTGTATCTAAAACACTTCACTTCCTCCAATTTCCCTCCATTTTAACTCACACCCCAACTAACCTGTCCCTGAACCCTGCTTTTATTCACATTTACCCTCAACTTCCTCCTTTCATACACTCTCCTAAACTCAGTTTTATATTATAAGCAAATAACAACTGACACTTCCTATGCATTATCATCCCCTACAGACTGCATACTCACGCCTCTCTCAAAGACTCTTGCATTTATCTCCCTCACCACCCTATCCATAAACAAATCAAACAACTATGGTGGCATCACACACACCTGCCACAGACCGTTTACATGGAGCCATTCATTTTTCCCCACTCCTACTCATACACATGCCTTACATTCTTGATGAATAACTCTCATTGCTTCTAGCAGCTTTCCTCCCACAGCGTTTGTTGTTAAGACCTTCAATATGACATCTCTATCAACCTTATTATAAGCTTTCTCTAGATTATTACTATATATCTAACCAGTTACATGGATATACTCACCAATGTTTCATCCCCAAGATAATGGATTATGATATAGGCCTGTTTTCTTCTAGTTGTAGGTATCTCAACACTTACAGATGAAAAGTCAAGCATCCTCTCCCAAGTCACTCGAATAAAGGCATCAGACTTTGTTCCATCTACTGGGTCAACAGAGAGATACTTGATCTGGAAAGAAAAAGAGAAAAAAAAAGGTGCTGTGGTTTCAGTGCATTACACATGACGCCTACAGAATGGATGTGAGTGAATAAGACCTTTCTATATCTGTTCCTGCTGCTACCTTGCTAATACAGGTAACAGTGAATGGGTATGAAAGAATGAATAAGGAATCTACACAATGTAAAAGAAGACTAACAGGAGTGTGAGGAAGCTGTTGGAAATTCTTGTCATAAATGAACACAGGAAAGAACTATGAGAGGATTTACTTGAAACCTTCATCACATATTCTTGGAGCTTCCCTGCAAAAGTTGATAAGAGCAGACAAGTATTAAAGAAAAAAAGGAATCTAAAACTAACCTTACGCACAACTGGCCGTTTACCTCCAATCTGCTTTACTTGCCCTTCACTCCATGTGAGGTTGTCATACATCATCTCTCTTTTTGCTGAAAAGATTATCAAAATATATCATGTAAGAATTATTATGGAAATGCTGCTATATACATTCCACAACGTCAAAAAATTTAGAGAAATGCATATAATTAAATGCATAAATGAAATAAGCAACGCTTATGACACCTGAAAGGACACCATAAACAAAATTTTTTTTTGGTTCTAATGCATATACAAAGCTGAGTGTTAATTTCTCATTTTCATACAGTCACCATTTCCCGCATCAACGAGGTAGCATTAAGAACAGAGGACTGAGCCTAAGAGGGAAAATCTTCACTTGGCCCCCTTCTCTGTTCCTTTTTTAGGAAAAGTAAAAACTGGAGGGGAGGATTTCCAGCCCCCCACTTACACCCCTTTTAGTTGCCTTCTACGACATGCAGGGAATACGTGGGAAGTATATTTTCTCCCCCATGTAAAGTAATAACACTAACTACATAACCCATGCTTACCAAGAGTAACAGAGGGAGCCTTGACAATGTATACCTCACCAGCTTTTGGATTCTGAATTGGAAGGTCACACAAATGATACATAGGTGGGTCATCTGAAATAAAAAAAATAAGCTAGTGTATATTTTTTCCAAAATTATAAACATAATCTAATATTGCCACATCAATGGTTTGGCAATATAAGCACACCAAAGGTCTGGCATTTAAATAAAACACCAGTGCTGGCAATATAAATACACCAGTGTTGGCAATATAAATACAACAGAGGTTTGGCAATATAAGCACACCAGAGGTCTGATGATATAAAAACACAAGAGGCCAGGCAATACAAGTACACCAGAGGACTGGCAATATAAGCACACCAGAGGTTTGGCAATACAAATACACCAGAGGTCTAACAATATAAACACACCATTGTTTACAAACCCCTGCCACAGACCTACCTTCACCTGAAATTTTTTTCTTTGTCATGTGATTTCTGCATAATTGGGCTCAAAAGCAGGTACACAAGGTAGCCAGGGCATCAAAATCTTCATAAAAAGCTACAGTATAAACAGTGAAACATGTAACTTTAGAATAAGGGAAATGAGCAAAGAGACATAGGAAAACAGAACCATGACATGTGAAGAGTTGGTACAAGAATCATGACATTAAACTGACAAATTTCACAGAATATTTCAACAAAAATTGCTTATAAGCCTCATATGATCAGACAGCATACTCACTAATGATAAGCAGTGCATCTCTGTGTGTCATGGAAGCTGTATATGCCCTATACAAAGGCCCACACCCTTGCCCTTCTGGTTCCTCCTGGAAAATTGATAACACTTATTTTCCACACAAACCTGAGTTGAAAGACATAAAGATATGAAGACATAGTATAAATGAGTCATAATTTTGTATTAGATTATGAAGAAGTAAATGAGATATACAAGTTTATGGTTGAAAAAAAAAAAAAAAAAGTAAAGAGAAAAGAGGAAACATAACCTACTGTTTTTCTCACACTATTTACCTCCTTTCAAAATATCTTATTCTCCCTGAAGTTTACTGATACCTGCTAACCTCAACTCTCATTTGCCCTTTTTTTCAACTACTGCAACTTCTTCTAGACCTCCTGCACTCTCTTTTGTACACTTCCCAATTACTCACACTCTTTCTCTGTAATTACTAGCCATACACCTCTTTACTCTCTTTCACTAGCAACTTTACATTGTCATACCACCACTAACTACCATTTCTCACCAGCCCACCTTCCACTTTCTCCATTCCACTCACTTTTCTGACCAGATACCTCCCATTCCTGACCCAGTCCCCTAGCTCTATTTACTCTCACCTTAGGTAATGATCAGACATCCCACCAGACACCCCATAAGCACATTCACATCCAAGTCTCTCTTTTGCATGCACATCAGTTAGTATGTGATCCAATAATGTTTGCATACCATCTTTACTACTCACCCTTGTCCTTGTTCTTAAACCAGGTATTCCCAGTCATCAGTCCTTTTTCAGCACACAACTTTACAAGCAGTTCATCATTTCTATTGACCTAATTGAATACCCCATGCCCCCCAGTTATACTCTCAACTGCCATATTAGTCACTTTCACATTTAAATCAGGCATCATTAATAGCTTGTCTCTAGCATCAAAATTACTGACAAATTTACTCAGCTACTCCCAAAAACACTCCTTGCCAGTCTTTTTTCCTTCTCACTGCCAAGTGCATCAGCCAATTGAAGGTCACTTCCTTACACCCTTTCACACATTCCCAAAATAGTACTACCCTTCTTTAGCTTTTGCCCTCACACCAACTCCTGACTACTCCTAAGACATTCCCAAAACATTCTTCCCCTTTACCTTTGAGTTTGTTTCACTTACAACCTGAATATCTAGGTTCCTTTCCTCAAACATTCTACTAATTTCTCTTCTCTTCTCTTCTTGGTTACATCCATACACATTTAGACATCCCAACCTGAGTTTCAAAGACAAGCACTCCTCGCTTGGTTCCTTCTGTTCCATGTTTTAGAAACTGAAATACAAGAGGGGAGGGGGTTTCCACACCCCAGCTCCCATCCACCTTAGCCACATATGATATGCAGAGAATAGGGAAGTAAAATTCTTTTTTTTCTTGTACATATTCGCCATTTCTCGCATTAGAGAGGTAGCGCCAAGAACAGAGGACTGTTCTTTCTTTTAGAAAAGTAAAAAATTGGAGGGAAGGATTTACAGCCCCCACTCCCACCCCTATTAGTCACCTTCTATAACACGCAAGGCATAGGGGGAAAGTATTCTTTCTCCCTTATCCTCAGGGATAATATTTTTTTTTAAACATATTTGCCATTTCCCATGTTAGCAAGGTAGCGTTAAGAACAGAGGACTAAGCCTTAGGGAGAAAATCCTCACTTGGCCCCCTTCTCTTATCTATTTACTACACTTGATTGCTGTTTCCTGTGTCAGAGAGTTAGCACCAGGAAACAGATGAAGAAAGACCCATCCACTTACACTTATATACACATATATATATATATATATATATATATATATATATATATATATATATTCTGTTTTTGGGGGCTAGAAAGGCTAACCAGAGTTGACTGCTCATGTATAAAACACAATGTTATTCTTGTTTTTCTTACATATTTTTTCTTTGGGCTTCTGAAGGACGGACAGACAGAGAGAGAGAGAGAGAGAGAGAGAGAGAGAGAGAGAGAGGACAGAGTCATGAGAACAAATGCAGCCCAAAGTGGACCCACGCCACAAGTCAAAAACACATGCTAATGAGGACTTGTCAGCTTCATTAATCTGCAGACAGAACGAGGACGATAAATGCGAGTGGCTGAGGGATGAGGAGCTGTGACAGTCTGGACAGATGGGGGGAGAATATGAATGGGAGGGACAAATAACCAGAACACTTTAGTGCCATGAATGTTGAGTGGGACGAGGCGAGAGCGTTGAAGAATTTTGCTTCGTGAAATGAGGAATGAGAAGATGCGTATATTACTGAAGATATTATGCAAGACTATAACGATGATGATGCTATGAAAGTATGTTATAGATGTTATGTTAGTGATTATGCCCTGAGAATGAGATCATTTTGCCATTATTCATTATATCCATCACTTGTCACAATTACTTTCATCTATATTTACGTAAGTTAGGATCGTATTATGTAGATTACGCCAATTTAACGACTGATTATCTCTCGATATGAAAATGTAGCTTTAAAAAGATTATCGAAAACAAACTGACGATAAAAAAGCTTAGATTTTCTGTTCTTGATATCCATTCTAATGGCACATCTCACCCAAAAATTACTTAACATTTACCGAACTCAAAGCAAGCATGAAAGCACAACGCATGCGCAAAAAAATTAAGCATTTCTTTTTAACAGTGGTCTTAAGCGTTACATTTCAAACGCACGACTGTTAAGAAATTATCCCTAACATTTATATAATTCACTGTGTGAAACCGGATGTTTAACGGGCTCAAGCATTTCACCAAGATGGGCCACTAAACACACATAATCGACACACTATTGTGGGGTCTTAACACGCTCAAGCACACACGCTACCTCCTGCCCAACCCCATCTTGAACAGACACACACACACAGAAAGTTCGGCATCCTTTATAGATTAAGCTTTTAAATGACTCATGTCTCGGCCGTGTGTAGCATCCTCCACGGGTAATGAAACCTCCTTGTGGCCACGTTAGTGCTCTTTTTATTAGTTAATAAAAGTGCTCAGGTAATTTTCCCTCTCCTTGTGAGGTAATTTCAAGCTTTACATGCATTAACCAGGAGGAGTATTGTCACCGTGCTTCCAGAGAGACACACAGGCGGGGCTCTAAGAACTTTCAGCGATATTCTCGGGCGTTGGGAGAGAAAGGAAGGGTGCTAATGTCAAGGCTGCACACACCACAAAAAGATCAGAAGGAAAGAGGAATGATACAGGATTTTTAAGAAAGAAATTCACAGCATATCAACCTCTCATATTTACATATTTCTCTTTTTCTACAATATTCTTTCAAACCATATATATATATATATATATATATATATATATATATATATATATATATATATATATATATATATAAATAAAAATATATATATATATATATATATATATATATATATATATATATATATATATATATATATATATAGGCCAAATTTGGCTCTAATCCTTTAGATTTTGGGCTGTAGAACACTTGTTTTCTTAAAGATTCCTAGTATGTATTTCCACTACCTTCTGATCTTATATTATGGTGCTATATGGTTTGTGTAGAGGGCATTATGTTTTTTTATGAGTTGGAAGTAGATTCATATATAACTTTGATAGCCAGTTGAATTGGCCATAAAATAACTTTATCTTCCCCCATGTATCATTTTACTGACTACAAATCCACTATAACTACATGTAGAATTGTGTTGAGTGTTACATCTTCATGGTATTTAGTATAGTAACTTTGGACTTTCCATTATATTAAGGCAGCAGTTAGTGACTGAAGCAAAGTAGGGATACAAAAAGAAAATACTCATTTTCCTCATGGTTCTCTTAGCTGGCCCTTACCTGGTTGGTGCCTCCTTCCTTGCTTATCATAGTATATTATTTTTTTTGCTCATACTGTGAGTAGAATGGATTGTGAATTTCTAGAAAGGTCTATGTATTTATTGTGACTAACCTAGTACCTGTTCTCTTTCACAAATACTTTTATATTTTTGCCATGATTTTAATTCATCTACCTTTGTTGAGGACATAGCAAACATTATGTGGTGGCTGAAGTGGTGCCATGAGGGGAGAAGGACTCATCTGGTATATTAATTGACTGATTGACTGATTGCAGGAAGGTTAACACCGGTAGAAATTAGTGCATTACTGGTAAACTGTAAATTCTTTATACATTCTAGGGACTGCAATTAGGGCCAACAGAAGCATCACGCTACTGGATCTACTGGGTTCCTGCACAGTATGTTGATGCCATCAGAGAAACGGTCCTGGGCAAGTGGTAATATACAGGGGACATATAGGACTTTCATCACCAATACATTTTTATTGCTTCATCATAATCATTTTTGCCTTAGTAGGAGCAGATGGAACTTACTGACCATGCTTTAGAACATCAGAAGCCAGGAGATTGGTAATGCATACTAATACAAAGACTAGATATGTTATCCCTAGTGGCAGTTTGCTTCACTCATTCTTCACCTCATGTGTCTTCAGCTGCATCAGCCTTTGGATGGATATGCCTCACACAATCATATTCTGTCAGACTGGTTACTTACAATGCACTATAGAGGCTTATGGTTTGAAATATGAGTAAGTGTGCCATAAACTTAGTAATATATGAAAGAGCAGGTGTTTTGATATTTTTGTGTTTGTTAAGGCAAAAGATATTGATATGGAGGTTGGAAGTTCCATCTGCAATGCTAGGGTTGTTATTGGCCATGGAGAAATGAACAGTGAGAAGTGCCTGGGGCAGCGTGATTTTCAGCAGGATTTTCACATTAATTATAATCTCAGTTTATGAGATGGAGCAAATTTTTATTACATGGTGCTTAATAAAATTTAGGGAATGATTTCAAAACAAGGCTTATTCTAATACTATAGTCTTGAAGATTTTCATTAATAGAATGGAGAGGTATCTAAGGTTATGGGTAAGGAAATTTACTCTGGAAAATATAAAATTTGGAATAAAGATCACTCATTGTCAGGAATTGCTTGAGTTAATGGCATTTTCATAAGTAGAAGTTTTGGTGGCATTCTATTAGATAAGGATATAGATTCCATTGTACTCTGGTTCTGTGGAAGAATTGCAAAGCCTTCATTTTTGTATATGCATGACACTTGGCACCATTAAACAAAATTGAAGACTCTTATTGGTATAAAAGGTATTATATTACTATTTTATTGTTCAACATCTCCCTTCTGCATATGGCATTGAGAGACAAAAAATTCTATTGCTATATTATTTTTTTGCTGTTTGACACTTCCTTCTGTTTATGACATAAATAATTTCTATTTCATCTTACTTGTTACTTCTCTAAGAATTTTATGTAATCTGAATACTTCAGACTTTAGAGAAGAATTGTGTTATTTAAAGCAAATTGATATGCAACTTACACTTTTTAAGGCATCTAAGGCAATCTTACGGATGTAAGTACTTTATTTCTGGCTTAGGATTGAGAGACTTAATAATGATTAGTTTTAGAAATAAAGAAATGAAAGGGTACCTTATGGGGTGTGGTTATATGGAAAGGATGTAGAAGGGACCTAAAACTTTTACTTGCAAGATAGGTGACTTTAGGTGTTGGTAAATGTAGATTTTTATAGTATGGGTATAAAGTCTGTTTTTGGAAAGGATTGAATTAATAAAAAAGAGTATTCTCATATTAGTTTTCATATTATGATATCAACTGTCATACTATGAAATCTTTTTCTTCAAGAAATGTATAGAATATTGATACATGTATTATGCAGACCAGACTTTTGTATTATAATTACTCTTATTTGATTTTAACATCCAAAATAATTTTAAGAATATTAGGCTTTCCTTGGTGATCGTTCCTCTGAGTTACAGGTAATATGTTTGTATTGGTGAAGACGTGAAGATATAATGAAAAACACTTTTTCATCTCTTAATGAAGATATGATAAAAAGCACTTATCCATTCTTTTGTATTCAGTTATGTTAGTTAAGCATTTGATGTGGAAGTTTGGGTAAAGCAAAATTGTTATTGTACAGAGGGTAAGCATCGTGGGATTTTTCCCATCATTTGATGGTACCATGGTATGGGGATAAATGGTCTGTCATCTTGTGCCAGTAGTAAATTCTACGTTAATAACCTGACTTCTTCCAGCATATACTTACATAAGATTAAGTTACATTGGGTTAGGTTATATTGCACTTTAGTCAGTCAGTCAGTCATGACCATACATTGGATATTGGTAACGAACAGGAAATATAGGGTCACAACGTTAAATGAAGTTATAATGATATTATTTTTCATAAGATATACAGGAAAGTTTCAGTTGCAAATCGTGGCCTTTTCCAGTCATATGTGCATAATGAGTGATTAAACAAAATTTTCATTTAAAAGTAAGTATTAGGAGTGGTTTACTAAATGGAGAAAGGTTATATAAAATCAAATGAATGTAAATTAGTTGTATTTTAAGGAAGCAATCTCATCATGAATTCATTAAGTGAGGATAGAATGTATTTTAGAATTAGTCTTATGTAAGTAAATAATGTAAACACATTAAGGAATAGCAATTTATGTGTTTGGAGGGTAATAGAAAAGGATGAAGCCTGCAGCATTGAAAAGAGCAAATTGACATGGATAACTAAATGATTTAGAAAATCAGTTTGCCAGAATTAGAGATTATGTTAGACATTCACTTGTATAACAAGAAGGGGAATGGAAATAAATACGCTGAGAGAGTATTTGAATGAGGTGAGAGTATTCAACAAAGAGGGTCCAAAGGTTAGATGAGAGAAAATAATGAAATTATATTCCATGTATTCTTGAATATTTAGTGATCAAAGTTAGGGAAGATCACAAATTTCTTCATTGTTATAGATATTCATATGTTTGGTATATACTTTTTCAAGATATCCCTCATTTCAAGATGTTTCAGTTCTCTAGTGTGACTTTGCTCTATTTATTTAGAAGTATGTACCTTGGAAATCCTCTCCTACTATACTGTAGGACTACATGTAAGGAACATCTTCAAATGTCACTTCTTGTGCACATTTCTACACATTCTTTTACCAAGAAAGTATCTCTTTTCCATATGGATCATCACCATCTTTTCTAAGAAATCGTACTTCCCGCCTTCCTTCATGTCTTCTCCTATTCTTATGATTTAGGTTCTTTCTTCTTTCATTTTCTTTTAAAGTTTGTACACAGCACCTCAGTGCTCCATTTGTAGGAATGAGTGAATAATAGACATGACTTTTCCATCCAAGAATAAGCCTTGTTTTGCACATTCATTTGACAGATACATGATAAGTTTTTGTTGATATAACATGTATATTAAAAAATTTATTACTAAAGTTCTTAGCTTTTCTTAATGCAAAAATGTTAATCTTCATTTTAGAATGGAGAACTGTCAAAAAATATTTTGCTTCTTATGTCATGGCAAATGGAACTTACAACTTCATTGTTTCTCTTGACAGTTGATTTTCTAAGACCTCTATTGAATATTTGGTCGATGATACAGCATCTATGCAGTCAATTTTTGAGTTTAAACGTGAAGATTGTCATCTATTAATCACACATATTTTATGGTTTAACATGTTGTTAAACATTAAGAAGTGTAGCTGCTATACCTTTAACAGGCAGTTGATGATAACAGCTGTGTCCTGTGGTTTGTGTTCAAAGAATTACTCCTATTTTTGCACCTTTATATACTGCATTGTCTGCACCTTGAAAATAGTTTTAAAATGTGAATGCAGCTGCTGTACAAAGTAAGTGATATTTGTAAAATCAGTATCAATGAAGTTTATAATATTTATCATTTAATGAAGAATTCATATGATCTGAACAGACTCTGATCAGAATCTTTGGTGAGAAGACTGTGGATATTAACTGCTTGACCACAGATTATAATTTTTCATAAGAACAGAAAAATGAAAAATTATCAAAGTGCATGAAAGCTGATTTTTCATTTTTCCCTTGTACACAAACAGCATTTATCCATCCTTAAACTTTTGTATTGTTGTCAGGTTTGTAAAAGTTTAGCACATGCTAAACCCAATGAAAATATGGATCATAGGATTCACGAAGTGAAAACTTAGTTGCAGGCAAGGTTATTATAAAACAAAGGAAATTTTGCACCATGGAAATATGCACATAGATATTTGTGAATAGGAGAGCAGATGGTAATGAAAAAGAATATATGTGATTACAAAGAGATAAAGCGAGCACTGTCTATGTCTCATACTGTCACAGCAATAGAGTGAGCACAGTCAATATCTGTCTTACTGTCAGAGCCAAATTGTACACTAAGTCTTCCTCACACTTTTCAGTTGCTGATCATTTCTGCACCTTATAGTGTTGAGGACTCAGTGGAATACCTGCAACATTCTTTAAAAAATTTTGCTTGTTGGTTTGGCTGTCATACTGTGAAAGTGAAGTGTGCACTCCTTCACTGCAATAAAGAATGAAATGTGTGATGAGCATGTTTACAAAACTGATAAAGTAGAGGTAAGGAAGCATGCAAGGGACAAAGACAGACATAAGGAAGAGGAATTGATAAAATCCAGACAAACTGCTAAAATGTGGGTTTTGAAGAACTGTGTTAGAGAATGTGCAGCAGACCATGGATTTTGCTGTAATGTGAACTTTGTCCCATAAAAAGACCCATCATTGGGAGAAATAGAATACACTTCACTTCTTCCATGGAAGTGCTTCCATTGGTGACCAAATCCAGCTGATAAAATGTGGTGTTCCATGCTTATCAAAATTGTGCTGTATCAGGGTTATTGTTCAAGTGTATGAAACTAGTGTGAAAAATATTTAATTTCAGTTTATAGATAAGCATTTTTGCTTGGTTCTTATTAGAAAAAGTACATAAGCATTTTTGCTTGGTTCTTATTAGAAAAAGTACCTAGAACAGTAATACAAAGTGCTGCACAAATAATCAGTTAATTTGTTGCGTATGAGATATTGTACATTCAAAAAAGAATTTTCACTTTACAACACTTGATGGGTTCAGGGCATGAATGTTGCTATAGAGGAAGCTCATACGGCTTTCTTCAAAATTATGTAAGATTATGGCCCATAATATCTCCATATGAACAAATTATAGTCAGTTATGCTTACAACAAACCCGTAAGGTACAAGTCATTTCTGATAAGTATTGTTAATATTTGCTCCGGGAACATGTTAAAAGGTGTAACATGTATGAATTTGCTAGAAGTAGATAGTATGACCCGAAAAAAATATGATGCACTCATAAAATCATGTGTGAGAAATTGAGTTTAGAGGTATGCATGGCTGGCAGCAGGGGTGTGACATAACAGTCAAATGAAACCTGTAATAGATAGCCTTTCTCTTACATCCTGAAAGGGAAGAGTTTATATTGACAAGTCATTCAGAAATGTTTGTGATGATTCAAAACACCACCTAACATGTTTTCAAATGGGATATTTCCAGAACTGTATCATGTGTGGTTGAATTAGTAGAAGTGAAAGTAACAGAGTAATGCATATTACCAAATAAACATATAGCTTATCAAAGTTAAGCTAGAAATCTGCAAAGAGAAAATGGAAGAGATGGTAGCTGTTAAAGACCCTTGCAGCTTCTACTCCAGATATAACGCAAAACAATGAAAAAGGAGCCCCTATATGCGACTTTGTTTTTGGCCTTATAGAGCTATCAGGTGTGTTATGTTTTTAAAAGGACCTGTTTCATATAAATAGCAATTGTGCAGTGTGCTGAGACTATAGATTCCAATTTTCCCTACATCTCATATTTGTTATGTGTATAGAATCTCCTACTGTTTATTTTATGAGGGAAAAGTCAGTAGAATTCTCAGTAACAGTAGACAAAACACAAAGTATTAAGTCAGTTTTTTCCAAAGTCAATAATTTTGTTGGCTTAAAAGATATTCGTCTTTCATTTTGCTCAAAGTAAATGCAGTGATCCGTGAAGGATTTTGAGTGTTGTATTTACAGAAGTGTTTTCTTTGAATTTAAGTTATTGTTAGTCTTCAGAAGGGTTTAAATGTTGACATCATATATTTGGCTGAGTTTATTTATTGAATACAATATGCATACAGGACATAAGACCTCATGCAGGTACATGAAATATCATATTAGTTTCATGTGTATTTAACTTTATTTCTGTTAACTTTGTTTCTTTTTCTGTAAGATTCTGTGTTATTCTTAAGTTAATGTATTTATACCCTGATAAGCCATACATTCTTTCTATGGTAATTGATATATAGTTTTAGAATGTGGAAAAAGTCTGTAGTAGTAAATTTTAATATTATTGTGACATTTGATAGCCATCAAAGTATTTGTTATGTATTTTTGGTAAGGATTCAGGCAAACATTTTACAGATGGATGATTAACTTCAAAATCGGTGTCTGTTATACATATTGAGAAATATCCATGAAAATGTCATACAAAAATCAGTCCTATAGACCATATAGCATTATGATTATTGGTAACTGAACATGCTGCGCACTCTTTTAAGTTATGTTTTATTTAGAGTTTCAGTTTTTGCGAGGAGTTGCAAACTGAAGAAGGTAGTCCAACCCCTAATATTCAGGAAATACCACCCTGAATGTCAGTCTTGTGAGAGATATGGTATCTACCTACCTACCAAATTTCAGGTCAGTTACTTTTAGGAAATAAAAGTTACCATGTTCATATGGAAGCATTAGAGAGGAAAAGAGGAATCTGTATGAAACAGTATAAATCAGCATGAGTTGGGGTATCATAAGAATTACATAGGTTCGTATTACAATGGAATTGACAGAGCTACGTACAGAGCTAGGAAGAATTGTCTCTCCTGATTGAGTTTACAAAAATTGTTTTCAAATGTGATGTTGCAGTTGTTATTACTGGTGACTATTACACACAGGATCTTAACCAATTTATTTTACTTTTTCAGTTAGGGATACAGCAGTACAGCACTAACATCTGCCTTTTAAGACATATTTTTTATAGTTTATTTAGTAAGTGAAGAGAGACTTTCCATGCTTTTTATTCTTTATGTATAGGTGGATAGGACAGTTAAAAGTGAAAACATGTTATAAAGTGCTACCTTTACTGTTAGCTTATATTTGACACTTTGGTTTGTGCTGTAATTCCTCCTTTCCCATTGTGTTTGAAGCACATGTGTTGGGCATCCAGTTTCCCCCCCTCTTATTTTGTTAGGATAAGGCTGAGGGTTTAGGTGGGCAGGAAGAGGAATCATATTTTGACAGACTGGAAAATGAAAGCTCAAGAAATGTGTTTTCCTACTCTTCATTACGGCAGCCAGTGTTTTAGACTTATGTGTTGATTACTCTATGTAATGGGAAGGGAAGTTTTCTCATCTGCACCACATCCAGTCTTGGATAAGAATGCAATGGTTATATATAGCCTGGTCTGACACCATATATCATCCAGTGTCAGATGAAAGATCTCTCATGTGCACAGTAAGCTTTAAGGTAATCAGTCATTACCCATTTTAGAGGTGTTAATCAGACTTGATATCAGCATACTCCATCACCTTATACATATGCAAATTTCCCATGGTGTCTGTCTTTGGAGTAAATTAATATTCATGAGGTGATTTATCATGCCTCATGGTTTTATTAACAAGTTAGTCTGAACTTTCATCTACTTCACACTGAATCAATTGCTTTTGGTAGTAGGCAGCTCATATGCTCCTTGGAATATTTTTCTGTCTGTATGTGGTAATTTTCAGTGCATATTAAAGGATTCAGGTGCTATCCAAAGATTTATGCATGTGAACTATGGAAATGAAGCATTTTGAGGCACACTTTATGCATTATGTATAGGGTTTATCCTGCTGTCGTTGAGTTCAGTTTGAAATAATTAGAATGTTATTTACCTTTACTGGTACTTTCAATGTGAATGAGTATCTCAAGTTATTGCATCTCATTCATTTTGAATTTAACCAAAAATGTGATATTGAAATGCATCAAACAAGCTTTGAAATTTTTTAGAATGATGGAGGCTCCTGACCCCCAACCCATATTAGATTTTTTTCCAAAAACAGTTGATCCTTGATAGTCTCTTATGTTGGTGTTTTTGGGCTTTGGTAGCTGTTGGTTCCATTATGAGTGAAAAATTAACCTTTAATGAGGCTGTATCATTGTCAGTCGATGAAAGAGAGTACAGACTTGTCAAGGAACTTCTCACTCCAAAGGAATCCATCATTCCACTGCTTCTGATTGTAGTCCAGCTTGAAGCTGCAGGAGCCCCATAAAAGAGGTCCTGGAGTAATACATAATAAAGATAATAATGATTATAATAATGATATTAAATAATAATAATAATAGTACAGTAATAATGATGTCTCCTTGTAGAAGTATGATAAAGCAAGCAGCATTGAGCCAGAAAAGGACTGAATCCATGTTTTGACTGAAGCCATGCACATCAGTGGTTTAACCGTCTTTGTCATAAATTTACAGTATTTAGGATTAATTCTTTAAATCTGTTCTTAACAGAGTGTTAATTACTTAATCTTGTTCAGGAATCTTGTTCTTGAGCAGATCTTTTTATAGGAGGAATGCGTATCAGATGATTGTTAAAGGTTAATGGCCTGGTTGGGATATGGTATGGGTTGGATATTATATGCATAATATGGATACTTGTAAAGACCTGTGTTTAATAGAATGCAGTCTTGTAAATGTTAGGCTGACACTGTTAATTTGTCAATGTGGTGAGTGACCTTACAGCTGTTACACGATAAATTTTGGCAGTCATTTTAATGCCACGGTTTGCTGATGGTACAATGCATTTATTTAAATCATGTACCTGTTTGTCACCCAAGGAACTATTACCATGATAGAAGTAAAAAGAATCTGTCATTGGTTCCTCTCTTTATGTGTATTTACAATGTAACATCATTTGCAATCTTTTATTGATTCTCTTTGCTTCTGCTTTTCTATCATTGTTGCTTTCTTGCTTTAGTATTATAAGTTTCCTTCCAACTATTTTTTTCTGGTTCTTTCTCTTTATTGCAAATAAATTGTAGGTGCTTCATATTTGTGAAGGCCAAACTAAAGTGCAGAATAATTCAGCTACTATTTTAAACTTTTCTGTTGGATATCATCATTTGAAGGAGTGAAAGTGGCCAGCAAATTGAATTGAGGAAAAAATGTGCATTGTAAATGTAAGTGTGTAAAAACTCTACATGAATTAAAATTAACTGGGAAAAGGAACTAAAGTATGCTTAAGTGTAATAGATATGGCTTCAGTTTAATGCATGCTTTAGCTTTGCTAACAGGAGATCGTTACATCCCATATCCTACATATAAAGCAATATAACATGTAAGGAACCATCTGTAAATCTTTGCATGTTTAGATGTTGGGGTCTACCAGTAACATAATAGAATATAGGGAATTGTTCTTGCTACTGGCTGTGAAGGGATTGAAATAGTGGTAATATACATGTAATAAAGAACACAAATAAACATTGATTACAGATTTTATCTTCGCGTGAATTTGGATGTAAAGATTTAATTGAGTGTGGATGTAAACACCAATGGAGATGTCAAAGCAGACATCATGGGCATTGTGATAGCTCTACCTTGATTTTGTAAAGTCAGGATAAAAAGTATTTATACCTTAATTTTATAGAGTGAACATTTAAACATTATTAATTACTGATTATAAAGTTTATCCAAACTCATAACAGTACAAAACTTGGATGTAAGCCTTAACCTGATTATCGATATGAATTCTGGTACGGACACAAAGGATATCACAATAGCTTTACCTCTGCTTGATTAGTACTTGCATAATCTTATGAGCTCCTTGGTCATTATGCATCCCTTGATATTTTAGCATTAGAAACAAACCATTAACACAGATTTTTATGAAGATTTTTGCAAGCTGATGTGACCAAAAAATATATGCACTGTAATTCAAATCTATTTGTATTGCCATGAAAATAAAAAAGCAACACCCATTTTATATTATCCTTAAGTGGTTGAAGTAACTTCTTTCCCACCATTGATAGGGATTATTTGATCTGGGCTTCCAGTCAGAGTGATTATATGTTTGCATTGTAACAAATTTGCTTGAGCAATAGATTTTGGAGAAGATTCTGTAATGGCCACCTCTTAACACTGTGGGATATAAAATGTTAGATATGTGAAACATAGAGCTCCACGTATGGGTGCCTGATACAGCTGCACAGATGAAACGTGCATTGCTGGTAGTAGTCGAAAATCCCTTTTTCTGAGAAATGTGGTTCAGTGCATTTAAGACTGTTGTCAGCTTGGGGAAATTGGTTCTAGTAAAAATTCAGTAAATGTTTATTGCTTGTTTTATATAGTATATATTTACATTATGAAAAAATATTCAGAAACTGCATTTGGTTTAGATATTACTCAGAAAGGGTTACAGTATATTCCGTGGCAAGAGCTTCTTAGATATGTAAAAATACAAAGTCCACACATTACTTGACTGTAATAATTATAGATTTTTGATATTCTACCTGTGATACCATAGGTTTGCACATTTAATAATTGGCCCATTTTTTGCCACTTAATCCTTATTAGTTGGGACCAGGATCCTTTTAACTCTTAAATAGTGTATTACAACGTTTCTTTTTATCAATTTTGATTAAAAAAGTGTGGGCCAGAGTCCTGAGTTCACACTTGGCCTTTATTTTGGCACAAATATCATTGTCCATAAAATTTCAAAACTGTTTTCAAGGGAAACTTTAGAGCTTGGAAATCATTCATTTGCAAACAGAAGATGACTGTTAAAAGAAAGCTTGGAAATCATTTGTTTGCAAACAGATGATGATATTGATAAAAGAAGACTTGAATACATCAATTCCATATCATATTAAGACAAAAAAAAAAAAATTGTGATTATGTAAATACAGTTTTCATATAATCCCAATATATTGTCAATGGAATGCAAAATCGGAGCACAGAAAGCAGTTGTTTACAGACAACAATGACATTACCATACTGTAATAGTGCAGCAGAATTTTTGCAACCATAGAAGAAATAAAAACTGGAGCATGTAGAATTCTTAAAGAAATGGCTAGAGTATTACTGTTCTGTATGATTGTTGATGGTGATATAGTCAGAAGCCAAAATGAAAATCACCTTTAAGAAAGATTGCAATTCCTGTGATTGATACTTCTTGCTGAAAGACTTCAGGTAAGTTTACTGAAATGATATATAGCTTAAAATTTTGCTATATTCAGACAATTATAATCATTTGAGTTTAGTTTTGATTATTTATCTTATAATTCGTATCCAGTCTTCAAAGGAAGAGACACAAGATGAATCTTCTGCTAAACTATTCGCTGTTCATCTTCACATTGTTAACCCAACAACAAAGCTTAGAATATGTATTAAGATATCTGTTAAAGCATTTAAAATTTTATCTTTTGTGTTGTTATAAGAATCTTTGTTTTACTGCAAAGCCTTTCTCATTCTTGCTGTAAATTTAACCACAGAATACTGGAAATGGTTAGATCGTGTTTACTGTGTAATGTAGCAGAGTAAATTTCAAACTATATTATTTACTTTGAAAAAACATGAATATATCACCAAAATTTATTTACCAATCCGTCTTCTGATCATACAAAAAGGTAAAACTAGATTAGTGAAAGCACTGCTTTTAATGTCAGAAGTTACACATTGGAATTAGAGAAAATTGATATTAATTAAAATCATGGGAATCTCACGAAAACTTGAGTAAAATTTATTGTAGCTGATACAGTGCAGGCAGGGTTTCACAGACAAAGAGAAAATTGTTTTTTCCTTTCATTGTTAGAAAAAGGAATCCAAATTATTAGTGAGCTGTTACTCCAGGTTGCTAGAAATTTTTATTGTTAATGTATATAGTTTTTTCCATTGTTTCCCTCACTACAAATTTGGTAACTTTAAGTTATTTTCCAGATTCCACACTCACCTTTTATCTCAGTAAATGTTAGTTTTAGAGGCCTTGTATTGTTGCTTAAGAGATTTGTTGAACAATTCTCTTTGCTTGTTTACCTGGAAATGAAATTATGCAGATTCTCTACACTTCTTACAGAAGAAACAGAATTTTTCATTTGATTTATAAATAATTTTGTGCACATTAGCTACTTAGGTAGTTAAGATGGAAGAAATTCCAATAAAGCGTGAGAGTCACAAGTAAGACATATAGCCTATAAAAGAATATTTCAGAGCCAAATTTTGTGTATCCCTTATAGTACAAAATGGTTGTACTGTAAGAATTAGAGTATTACTGGAAGAAAGTAAACCATAAAGAAATTATTTTGTTTTAAAGTGGTACTTTTCTGTGAAATGCTACCATAGAACAATGGAACCTCTAGAGTTGTTACTGATCAAAAAAGAAGACATTTTTCCTGTTTTGGATTTTTTTTCTTTTTGCTGTCCATGATACTTCCAAATCCTTTGTGACATTTCGTAATCACTAGCTCAGACTGCATACTGTGCTTATTGTAGAAAACATCTGGATAAATTTTTTGAATTAGGAAAGTTGAAATAAATTTTGACACACACACCCACACACACTGGGATCACCACTGGTGAGCTGCAGGGCTCAGCCTTATGCCCGCATCTTTTCTTGGTGTGTGTAAATAACTTGCTTATTGGACTGGACTCTTTCCTGAACGTGTTTGCAGATGATACTAAGGCTATGGGTGAAGTAAAGAATACACCGATGATGATTACATTAGCTTGCAAGAAGACCTAGACAAACTCCTAAGGTGGCTTGATAAATGGTCGTTGAAATTCAATACCAGTAGGTGGAAGGTAATGAGGATGGGACTTGGTGAAAGTAGATCTCAGTGTGATTGTTACTTTCGTGACTGTGCCTGGGCAAGAGACCTATGGATCAACTTTGTGTCTAAACTGTCACCAGAGCCACACATCAAGAGGATTGCTAGAGGCAAACTTTTTGCTGACAGATATTTGAATTCCATTTAAGTATATGGATAAGGAAATATTTCATAAGATATTCACTTTTATATATATATATATATATATATATAAACGTACAATGCCAGAACAAGGCAAAGGTAAACCAAGTTTTTCGTCAACTTGGGAACCACGCCAGAATGTTTTTCTTTTGAGATTTAAATAATTTGAACAATCAGAGCCGAAGTATCAAAGTTTTCCACGAAGTTCAGATTCTCTCGTGTGCTATTGTTATAAGTGACACACACACACACACACACACACACACACACATCACCTGCCAACATTTACCTCGTTGAATATTTCTATGCACTGATTCGCCTCTTGTCATCTTACAGTCTTAAATCATTTCGCGTGTAATATCGCACTCGTTCAGTTGTGAATAATAATAATAATATATGGTGTCACTTCGGATTGCTGAACCTGGCGAATTTCGACGTCACAAGAATAAAAAGGAAATAAACATGATAGGCACATACAATCTATTCACTGCGATGCTATGGGATAATCCACCTATTGAATATAGTTAATTAATCATGACGGTACCTATGGTTTCGGTGAAGCTAGAAAAGTGAAAGGGTACATTGTTGAGCCGTAAATGAATTTCTAATTTTTTCTTTACTCGCATCGATTTGAACAGTATTGGCTTTCAAGACAAAACCGAAAGTTAATTAATCAGCCTAGCTAATGGAATACTGATAAAACAAGCGAAGAATCGAGAGGTGGAAGTCATTTCAAGGGACAAAGACACACCCAAACGAACGGATAGCTAAAACATACGGGGCACAAGCCAAATAAACATCTCAAAATGACAGGATAAAAGAGATTAATCTACTAAAACTATCGGACCACAACACTCAATCTTAATTTCTGATGTGATATGACGCTTAGAATGAAAAGGAACAAAAGATGAAAAAAAAAAAAGAAATAACAGGGACGAGAGATGTCAAGACACAACAGCAACCTGTTCATGACTGACACAAAACTGCGACATATGAACAGCGACATATAAATCCAGGCACATTAGCATTTAATTTAACATTCCTCGTAGCAGAATTAAAATTTTTCCCGTTTTCTGCGTCTATTTTATCTAATGCTGCAAGGGGGGGTGCGGGGAAGTCGGGCCTTTTCTTCTTGTAATCTTGTAGATCTTCGTGTATGTATCTAGAGCAAGCATTTGGCCCTCTCTTGAATGCACCCGACTCCTCCAGGGGGGGTACATGATTCCCCTGAATGGTTATTGCTTGATGAGAAAGATGAAATTTCAATTGCATTAGCATGCCGGGGCGAAGTCTCATTTCGAATTCTGGCAAAGACTTTCGACTCAGCCATGAAAGTTTTTCCCAGCGAGAAAGAAACGACCGTGCATGCTGTTCTGGCTAAGTGGCGTGTGTGTTCTTAGGGACGGAATAGGATACCAGTACACCCAGGTTTTTATTCGCATTTTATCTACTGAAAGATATTCATGAATCCCATATATATATACGCTTGTATACACACAATCTAAACACGCCCTGAAATTTTCCATAAATGATCCATGTATGCAGATTCAACTTAAACCTAATCTCGGTAATTTGATCTATTCTACACTAGGATGATGCTAAACTCCTGTTTGAGTTTGGTTTGCCAAACAAACTTTTCCCTGACAGAGTTCCTCTATTGTTTTCCTCGGGGGTAGAAGATATGACATGGGAAAACTAACAAAGACAAGTCTCTCTTTTTTGCAGAAATCATGACGGATTTAAAAAGATTGTTGATGGACCTGTCGTTATGATGCTGTTTACTAATGTCTTTGTTTCTGGGAAGTTATCAGACGTGTCCGCAACAAAGTGAATCTTCAAATCCTTAAAAGAACACAGTAATTACAGATGTTTATCAAACTTAAGATTAAATGTTCAACCTCGAAAATTGTAGCAAGAAAACTAAATTTAACGAGCTCTTGGTAATGGGTGCAAATTACATGAAAGTAATTCAAATATTTTCGATAACCTATGAAGTCTTAATCTTCCTTTAGAAACAACGGTATCGTAGCTTGTAGTTCTAGTATGTATGGAAGAACAACACCGAGCTATCCCGCTTGACAACCAATAATAATGCCGGTTTACAAAAGCCACATATTTAGTGTCAATAAACGGGCTTGCGAATGATATAATAGTCTTTATGTTTTAGTTAACTACCATGTTCCTGTTACCCAGCCATGTAAAGACAATTTACCTCCAAGTTACTCGTAAGGACGAATTGCCAAGTTACTGTGGGGTTGAGAAGCAAAATATTCTTCCTATTTGCTGTTAAGAATTATAATGTACATCAGTATATTCAATTAGTTCGTCCTGTTTACTGACGTTTCAAATAACCAATGCAGAACACTCGTCCTCCCTCGTACAACTGTGTGGACGAATAGGCTTTACCTTTCGTCCATTCTATGTGGATTAAATCACTCGGGGAACGGATGACATATTGCATCCTAAAACGCTTTGACATTTTAATCGGACAGTATACCATGTAACGTCGCTTTATTTTTTCATGTGGATGATAGGTGGTTCTTGCTAGCAGCCACCATATTACCCAA
The DNA here is from genome assembly GCA_038088735.1 of Panulirus argus. Lineage (NCBI taxonomy): Eukaryota > Metazoa > Arthropoda > Malacostraca > Decapoda > Palinuridae > Panulirus > Panulirus argus. The sequence continues at coordinate 7,861 of JAYMFT010044428.1, read as the reverse complement.
GCCCACTCCAGGTTTTATTTGCTGTTCAGAAAGGCTGAAAATCTCAAGCCAAGAGCTCTGAGTTGTTTTTGGAAGACAATAATCTAATCGCTACGGCTACGAGGATATTATAACGGCATGCAGTACATCCATCCCTCTCCCTCTCTATCTCTCTCTCTCCAAGACCCTAGCATTTACATCCTTCTCCACCTCCATCCAGAAACAGATTAAACAGTCACGGTGAAACCAACCCACGCCCTTGACGCAGCCCCTCCCGCGTCCACCCTCGTCACCACGTCAAGCTTCGACGTAATAGCCACCTCAGCTGTGTTCGAACTACAACAGCTTTACACGAAGACAATGACATGACCACAACAGCTTCAGGGCAGGAATAAGGCACGCTACAACGGCGCTACGACTATGAACATGACTAAAACATCTCTACGACAAGCCTACGACACGACTAAAACAGGAGCACGAGAACGATATCACAAGCTCCAGCTGCGAGAGTAGCACAGAAGTTATACAACGTGACCAGCCCTTAAGACCTGGGTCGAGACGGGAAAACAAAAGGTTCCATTAACATTACTGCTACACCACGGGACCCCAGAATACTATGGTAAGCAATATAAGGCACGGCGTCGTATAAAAGGGGGAGAGGGTGCAGGAGCGGTGACATGCCGACTAACCATTAGCATTAGAACACACGCACCGTGCCGACGAGACAGAGCCGATCACGAAAACCAGGTTAAACCTGTACTTTTTTTCGGAGGTAATCCAACCATGTCTGCCTCACAACCTACTGGAAATTGAGGTAGCGAAGGCAATGTTACGTACGAAGCGAATTGTTGTAGCAGGCTTAACGTTATAGTTGAGAACCCCTCGGTATTATGGACATCACCTTCTTTATTGCATTTATGCTCTAATCTTGACCTTATCTTGAGATTACAGTAAATTAAGAAATTTTCTATATGTCACCCCAGTCCTTCACTAGTCATACAAAATATTCCGCGTAGCTTTGAAAAACTTCCCGGCGGAATAAAAATTCTAAAAAAAAAAGGCTTTGATTTTTTTAGAAAATATATACCGCAAACGTCAATAGCGTATACGCAAACCAGCCACAGTATATTTTGTAATATTTTCTACACCCAGAAGAAAAGACAAGTATAATTTTTGAATTCAGAAAATAAAAAGGAGTCAGAAAATGACGAACGAAACTTTCAGCTAAACCCAAAACTACACCAATGACTGGAGAATACTTGAAAGTATGATAAGGAAGAAAATGGACAATAAAGTGACCATTCTCTCGCATTCTGTACTCATGAGGAAGCTCATGGTACGTCATGAGGAAGCTCCTATGGTGCGTCATGAGGAAGCTCATGTGGTACGTCATGAGGAAGCTCATGTGGTACGTAAAGTCGAATAAAATCTTATACGGTGCAAAAAGCCGTATAAGAATTAACTTACCTTGAAGTCAGCTTCCTCCTCATTCTTCTTTTGAAAAGCTTCAAAAAGCACGGAAATCTGCTTTCGTTGGACAAAGGATACATCTATTCATTTAAAGTAAAAATTTTGAGAGACTTCCTTGGCTCATTCTGTACTCAGGAAGTAGCATGAAGTACATGAAGCCGAATAATTGGTTCTTTTATGGCACGTAAAGTCGAATAAGTGGTTCTTTTAAGGTACGTAAAGTCAAATAACTGGTTCTTTTATGGTACGTAAAGTCAAATAAGCGGTTCTTATACGTTTATTATACGGTACGTAAAGTCATATAAACATTCTTATAAGAACCGACTTACCTTTAAAATTATATATATAGTTCTTATAAGAATGATCTTACCTTGAAGTTATTCAACAGTAATTTTACTTAGTTATTTTATTATCTACTGTCCTTGAGAAATGAATTTCATTTTCTTTAAACTTTAAAATGAACTTCAAATGGCACTGAAAACTGATGATCAACTAATGTCAGCGTTTATTTATTCAAGGTAAGAGTATGGTACATAAAATCAAACAAGTGGCTTTTAAAAGGATCATCTTACCTTGAATTTGCAATAATCTTACATAAAAACAGGTTTATTTACTGTCCTTCCGCAATTTTTTTTTTAATACTTCAAAAGATAATGAAAACTGTGTTTGATAAGTAATAGATTTTACAGTTCTATTCATTCAAGGTAAGAGAAATAGTTTTGAGAGACATTTTTCGCATATTCTGTTCTCAGGAAGCAACTTATATTTTACATTACCTCATAAAACTAGTTTGTACAAGAATAATCTTACCTTGAATTTGCATTAACTTTACTGTAAATTGGTTTATCTAGTGTCCTTGAGCAACAACTTTTATTTTTTCCAAACTTCAAAAGATAATGAAACTTATGTTTGATGAGCAACAGATGTTAACATTCTCTTCATTCAAGGTAAGAGACATTGTTTTAATGAGACTTTTTTCCGCACATTCTGTACTTAGGAAGTCTCTCGTATATCATGTAAAATGGTGTAAATGTTTCTTCTACGAAATTACTAACTTCAAAGTTATATCTAGTATACATAAAACTTGGTTTATATAATCCACTTTCCTTGCATTTTTTTTTTCAAAAACATCAAATGGCAATGAAATCTGAGTTATAGATAGAGACTTTACTTTAAGACCTGTGTCACGCATTTAAATCTGTATCCTACACTCACGAATTATCCCTGAAAATACTGGATTGTTTAAAGGTCAAGGTAAATTGTGAAATTTGATTTAATGATTTCCAGAGTATAAATGACAAAACAGAATCCAACTACATAAATCATACCTAACCTTGACCAACAGTTACCTGTAGCAATCTTTAAAAACGTTAATATGCGACAAAATGATAACAATCTGGCTTCATCAATTTCTAAATAATGATCCCTTATGTTATCTAGAGCATATTGATACGCTCTGCAGCCACTGTTCCTCTCAAAAACAATTTTCTCTTCGTCATACGCTTCAACAAGTTAATAAACAAGGTAATATTTTGACAATAGCGGCAACTTTAAAAACAAAATTTATCTATAGACACCAACATCCATTAAATATCAGTAGCAAAGAAATATATCCTTAGTTTAAAGTTATATTAACCACCAACGGTACGTTTGTGTAACAAAAGAAACAAGCAGAATATATCTCGTTTGAACTAGTCACGTTTAGTATATAAATAGTAAGTAAATACCACGATAAACTACAGCAACTTCCTTCCTATAAGATAAATCGATCAGTTCACAAGTTAAGTGACGCAAGGAAAGTGAAAAAAAGCAAAACCTGAACTTACTGTGGCTGACAAAGCACCGACCGACTTTTCCTATGAGCAGATTGACTGACGCCATGGCGATGTCGAGCGGTTGACGAGCCGTTCGGTCAGTCGCATCATTTTCTTCAATTTCCTCTTCATCGGCAAATACAGCAGAATATTCACTGTCTCTACGGCTCCAGGAGTTTCTTTGGAGGTTTTTCAAAACAGTATACTGTCATATACACTTCTAATAGGAAAAATTACGGCGGACAAAGAGCTACGGTGCCTTTCAGAACAGCTGTTGCTGCGTCTCTGAGGCTCGTCCGAAATCATGGAGTTTGCAAACAAAACAAGACATACGAAGGCAGGGTAACTGAGGTACTCCCGCGTTGTAATTCGTGAGCCGCCGAAAAATCACGCATGCACTGACCCCTGTCGGCAGATGACCCAACTAAGATTATGATCATAGAAAATGTTTAAATACCCTCAGTCGAAAAAATTGTTCGTATAAGGATAACCATAGAATTAAAGTATTTTCCTGTGAGTAGACGTTGAGTTCTATAATTGACTTAGACGGAGCTCGAATTTTGTATTACTTACACGTCATTTGACGGTAATATTACCTTAATGAACATTTCAAGTTAACAATGTTCATATATATCATATTTCTTCCAGTAGTTCCTTTGTGATACTTTCATACTTCCTTCTACCACGGTTTCCATAAGATTCCCTCAAAATTACTGTTCGAAACAGTAAAACAATTCATTATCTACTTTCCTTGCAAGGAAAGTAGATAAAAAAAAAATTTAGCAACAGCTGTCCTTATCAATGACGAATGACATTGGCTGTTGCTGTGGGCAGACTGACTGCTGACGGCTGAGGTGGCGGAGGTAATTGACCGCGTGGTGACACACCGCTATCCATACTATCTTCCGTAATTATCTAACTTGCAGGTGTGTCATTACGCTACATTTTAGTACAAACGTATTACCAGACAACTGTATAATTATGGTACACTCTTATAATGTATGTACGGCTCGAATAATTGTCTACGTGCGTCATAGAGCAGACGAAGTTCACGGTACGACGGGACTGCATCAGAGTCTATCAAAACATTGACAATGTAAACATAAGGATCGCAACGGAGATGCAGTCGAATCGTAACTTGTGTGCCGTCGAATGCCGCTTACGGGACGACGTCTCATGATGTAAGGCTCAACTAGATTTACGATCATAGAAAGAATTGGAATTCTTTCACTAAAAACAGATTTTCTAGTATGGATAAAAATAGTATGCCTAGTATCTTTATAGAAATAAAGGTTAATATCGATGAAAATTCTATGCGTAGCTCTACTTTTTTCCTAAAATATACGTCATATAAATGAATTAATACATTACTTAATATTATCGGTTAATTAAAAGTGTTTATTAATCATGTCTTATCACAAACGTTCTCTAACTTTCGTTTTACTTTCCCTTTCGTTTAACTTTCACTCGTTTAACTTTTAAATCTCGTGTTTCATACCATATTCACAACTCTCCTTTTGAATGATGCAGCCTATCGAATGTAAAGCTACGATAAGGTAGATTTTTTTTTTTCAATTATGATGAATGCTCCAGTCACGGACAAAAGTCCACATCAAGGCCGGGCCCTAACTGAAGGATAGAAAGAATTAAGAAACGAGAAAAAAAGACAGGGAAAGTATTTACGAGTTTTTGAGAAAGTGAAAGAACTGTCTTTTGAAATGAGCCAGGTCACAGATAAACTTTATATATATTTCCTTGCAAAGCTTTGCCTAGAATATATACACATTCCTGCATGCACCAATACTCGTAGTACACAGAGATTTACTGTTTACCTATACTTGGAATACAAAGGGGATATGCATCGGACTTGGACACGTAGGGAGACTCAAATACTTAAATTACACAAATGCAATAGAAAATACAATATAATCAAATAAAAGTCAATGAACAACGCTATGTGTCACAATTGTGTTTATTATGTATGCATCTGGATCAATCCTTTACCTCACTGATATCAAGATTACTCGAAAACGTGTGTTTTATTCCACTTTTACTTACCTCGTTTGTGTAAAAGGTTACCAAAACTTTATTGAAAATATGTATTTATGTTATGCAATATGAATCAAAAGGATTACAGGACTTATCTACCACGAGGCATCTACTGGAGCCTAGTCGAATTTCATATGTGTGTAAATTGTCCATCATTGCTTGCATAAGATTCACCCATGAATTCATCTAAGAGCCGTCAGAGTATTGAGAACTCATATACACACACACACACACACACAAAAAGTAAGAACTGTAGACGATCCTTTTTCAATGGTGGCACCAACCAATGACGCTCGAACATAACTTTTTTGAATTATCAGATGTTACCTCTGGTGTTACACAGTTTAAACGCGAATCGTTCTTCTTTAATAGAGAGAGGTATCTTCCGGTTGTAACAGCTCTCTGCCAGGCTACGAGGAGTGGGGTCAGCTGCATGACAATTGTTTCAATATGTACTGACTTTCATCAGCTTTGCTAACTAAAAAGTTCGCTTCTCCCAGCACATGAGTACTCAGAATGATGATAAAAATACATGTTCTACGCGTAGCTAACCTTCGGGCTATGGAAGAGCTAATACTATTGGCAGAGTCGAATTGGATTAAAGAAAAACAAAAATGTCGAACCTTCAAAGTGTTTAAAGCGATTTTTATGATGTAAAGGGATATTGACTGCTATGGTGATGTACATATATTTAATTCATTGTATTAACGTTTCGTAAGCGAAGCCTTTTACCACCAGAATTGAAACTGAATCATTCTATTCCTGTTCTGTGTAGCGCTGTGATGATGAAATAGGTTCGTGTCGAAATGTTGGCCTTGTAAACAAGATGTGGATCACTGTACTGGTATTCTGTTTCGTTTTACGTCGGGGCTTTTGCACAAAAAAAGTTTTCCAAATGCAGATCTATTTCGCTGTTAGACCTAACTAAATACCAAGATAACCTGCCCTAAGATAGTTTCCTTTAATAAGTTTTTGCTGACCTTTTTTTTGGCAATTCAGACTTGGCAAATTTTTGCGTTGACGCTACTTTCCATTATCCAGGTAATAATCATAATATTCAACTGAATATGTTAGTATTTTCAGGATCACTACATTTCAGCTTCTGTACGTCATAATTTACTTTGTTTCATTTGACCTACTTTTAGTATAACACTCTGCATACGATTTCCATATCAAACATGTGACAACAGATTTATGTATTTTGAGTTGTTTGTTTAATACAGTTCATATAAGCTCATCATTTCCGGTGGGTGTTTGTTCCACTGCTTGTTACCCTTTCATCGTACATAAAACGGCTTTATTTTGCTATGTATGTTTGTGTGATTAAAGTGTATTAGTGCTGAAAAAGTCAAACTGCCGCAAATGGACCTAGTGGTCTGTTTGTTTGTTGCATTCCTTTGTATTCCTATATATAGCTGGGTAATACTTGTTCCTCGGTTGAATATGGATTATAAAGCACAGAACAGAACTTAACTGTTTGGTACAAGCAATATATTCATGCAAAATAACTAACCTTGATCGGTTATTGCTTACAGTCAACCCCAACGACCTCACTGACAGCAAGAATTTCTCGCTGTTGAAGTTGATCGAATTTTCCATTCAATTCTAATTGATTTGTTATATACATTAATCTGTCAGCCTTAGACATAATCTCGACTATTTTTCTGACAATAATCTTTGTGCTTTTGGACGTTCTGATTCTCAAGAAACGATCCAGATGATACCAACGTGTGCAAGGATGACCTACAAGATAGCCTGAGGACAAGGCAAGCCCCGGGTCAGTCATTTAGGTGTGTTTTCCAACGAATGATTCCTAGGCTGTCCCGACCTGTGATGTGGACATTTTCCCTCATCCTCAACTCACGCAAGGGTCGCTTCCTACAACTAAGATCAAGAGAGTGTTCAGTGATTCGCCTAATGCAATACAGCTATAGGCTCGTGCACATGCAGTCCGTTCTCCTGTTTGCTATTACTGGCACAGGTCAGGGGTGTGCGTCTAAGTGCATGAGTGTATTTCGATGGTTCTGTGTGTGTGTGTGTGTGTATCTGAAACCTAGACGAATAGATATTATTAGCTAAAAGAATGTATTCTACATGGTTGCATTTAACCTAGTGATATTCATATATCTATATGAAGAACATAGTGAAAACACGTTTGGGAAATTTAATGAAATTCTTTCATCCCAGGATATCACTGTGCAATACCAGCGAATGTTTAACAAAAACGTTTGGACCCGAATTTCATTTAATTGATATACGCAAAGCAACATATGGGCGGCCTAATCATCTAAACTGTATGATGTTGATGGTATGTAAAAAATATAAGTCCCAGGTTTTCATTCGCTCGGGCAAACATAAGCTATTGGAAATCTTCAGGCCTGTCTGATGTTTTAGCTGTATCGGCGACGCTCAAATCTGGCATCAAAATGTTTACCTCGTCTGACATAAAGAACGTAATTAGAGCTTATAGGTATCATCACACACACACACACACACACACACACACACATATATATATATATATATATATATATATATATATATATATA
>JAYMFT010044417.1:0-15486 GCA_038088735.1 Panulirus argus | reverse complement strand
TGTGTGTGTGTGTGTGTGTGTGTGTGTATGTGTGTGTGTGTGTGTGTGTGTGTGTGTGTGTGTGTGTGTTACCGGATTTCATTTTCTTGAGGTTACACCCCCGAATGTGCCTTCGTCAGCTGACGAAACAGAGTAGTCCCGTCAAAGAACTTCTAGTTCCAAAGGAGTTCATACTGTCCCTGCTATCGAGTGTTGCGAAGCCTTCAAGCTTCAGCAACCCCTGTTTGGTATGCACTTATTGAAGACGAGAGGAAACATTGCAGGAATCTCGAAGGCCAGGGACCAAGTTCAGGAATACGTGGTACTCGATCGTCTTGTCAACGTGTCAGGGCGGATTAGTGGACCTCACCTCGCCCAGCATTGTCAGGTCAAGTTGGGACGGCGTTTGGTTCCGTCATGATTGCCTAGGGAGGCGTGGCTTCTGGTTTGCTGGAGTATTCAACCTTCCCCTACCCTTGTTCAATTCTCTCACTCTGTCTGAAGATGTGTAATAAACGAAAGCACTAACTGTGCTTAATTTCAATTTCTTCAGTCGTGTGTCGTGCATATATATATATATATATATATATATATATATATATATATATATATATATATAATAATTTACTCCTCGTCAGGTAACTGAAGAAAGGTATTGTCCTCTGATCAGCGCTTCCTGATTGGCGAAGTAAATGTCGGATGTTGAGTTATATAAGGTTCCAGGAATGGTTGCTCCGGGAGGAGGCGCCTCATCTCCAGGGGATGGGGACGAGGCGGTAGTAAACATTACGTGGATGTGAACCGGAGGGGAAATATGTCATTGAAGTTCTCCCTAGTGACCGTGTCGAGAGACGAGGAACGTAATTGATGAGTTAATTGGAGGGACAGAGGAATGGGACTAGAGATGTTTTTCATGCTAATATATCAGTCTGATTTCTGCCATTCTCATTTTCCTCATTCTTTCCTCCAAGTCTTCTCTTTTTCTTCGCCTCCTCATCTTTTGTCCTCTTTCATTTTTCGTCTTCATCTTCAGCATTCCCTCATTATCTTTAAAGTTCCTCCTTTCACCCGTTCTTGTCTTTATATATTTTCACGTTTCCCTCATGTATCTTCTTTTCTCATTATTTCACCCTCTTTCCTCATTTTTTCTTATCGCTTTCCTGATTTTCTCCTCCTTATCCTTTACTCGCATTTATTACTCTATATAACCTTATTTTGTCATTAATCTTTCTTATTCTCTTCAATTATCTTTCACCCTCTCTCTTAACTCGACCTCCTCATGAGCCTGGCTGCTTGTTGAATTCAAAAACTACTTAGCAATCTCGTTCAAAGATGAATTTATTGTAAATCAGAAACTAACTCGTGGATGAAATGATAAAAAAAAAATCATTTCACGAGCTCTATCAGAGAATAACTGATTGGGAAAAAAGAAAAAATATTGACTCAGCATCGCCATACCTAGCCACTGGCCCAGCAGCAGCAGGCAGGTCCGTCAGGGACTGGAGGAGGGTGGCGGGGGCCCAGTGTTTCAAGACAGAAGGAAAAGTGTGTGGGGCAAGTTGGAGGATCTAGTTAGAGGTAAATGGTCTGTGAAGACCGTCAGCGTGTTATGTCTCCCTGCCTCTCCTCTCCCTGCCTCTCTTTCCCTACCCCTCTCTTCCCACCTCTCCCTCGTTATGTTTCTATTTCTTTGTACCCACACCTTCAACCCTGTCTTTCTTCATCTCCCCCCACACTGTTGCTATCTCTGGGGCTATTACTGTAAGCAGGGCTAGGGCTGCCCGCTCCTACTGCTGGTGTTCCCCAAGCCACCAACCCTTACCCCAAACTCACCTCCTCTCAAAACACAACCATTTGACTTACATCCTCCACGATATCCAGCCGTTACGGTCATACTTCTGATTAACGTCAACACTCTTTACTTATATTACAACTACCGCTTGTTATCAAAGCTGAATCTTACAAATCACTTTCAACTTTTTTCGACTTTGATACAGGATTCTGCTGAAGTAAGTTGTGAATTTATGATCAGGAGTTCAAAGAATCAGTCTCCATTTTTGTCTGCTGTGAGTACGTTCTCAGTGTATATGTGTGTGTGTGTGTATGTATGTGTGTGTGTGTGTGTGTGTGTGTGTGTGCGTGTGTGTGTGGAGAGGGATGATCGTCTATGAAGGAGATGATGTTCTCTAGGCTGGAGGGGTCAAGCTGATGCTATGCTGCCGTTGGTCCAGTCTCGCCCCTCCGACCCCTTCCTCCTTCCACAGTTCTCCAACTCACACCTGCAGGTCAAATAACACCTCCTAAACAGTCACACAATTATCGCTTCAGACTGACTGCCTGACTCCGTCCACGCGCCAGTCCAACCAGTCTCGAATCCCACGCCACTGCGCCACTCCTGGGTTGATCCTCATTACGTGGGCGTCCTGATCATCACCGTAGGACCTGACGGCAGCAGCGAGGCTCATCATGATGATGGTGGTGGAGACGAGTGATGGCCTGCGTCAGGTGGGTCGTCTTGTCCCGTCGTCCTCAGGCAGAGGTTGCAGCTCAAGTGATCCACACAGAGGGCGTGACGGACGAGGCTTGCAACGTCAGGGAGGCAGACGTTCTGTATCCAAGGCCAGTGAGGCAGACGCCCCGTAACCACGAAGTTCCGTAATTACCATCATTAAGCCCCATAATTACTCGTGCATGACTTTCACACTTTCCTCTATCAACATCCTGAGTTCGAGGAGAGACGACCCTTGGGTATGAAGACGTGACCCCCGACCTGACCCATTCTAAGTATTAGGTTTAAAGCCATGCCCTCGCGCTCAAGAGTCATTCATATGGTCATGCTAAAGGGTTTAAGGACGGCGGAAAAAGCACTTCCTTGAAGGTGATCACCGTGGAGACGGAAGGCATCTGTTTAAGTGTCGTTGGGATTTATGCAAGAAGACCTCAGCAGCTCCCGCCGCCCTGTGGCACCAGCCGCAGCAGACAGTGGTATAACACAGCGAGTTGTGGGGTCGTCCAGTGTGGCTGTGTCACACACACGCTGGGACACAGGGGAACACCCGCTCCAAGATCCTCCCGGAGTTCACGTTATCCGTCTTCACCAAATGACGTTCCTGGAAGAACTTTCTTACTCGTTCAGAGATCGATGTTCCCATATTTCGCCTGTGGCGGGAAGTTGAGTATTGGATTTTCAGTCCCCCGCGTCTGCCCGAACTTTTTTTTCCCCCACAGTGAATGCCTGTGTGTGCCTTTCCCCACAAGGAAGTATGAGGGTAGGGTGATCCTGGGTTCCATAAGCTACTGTAGCAGGGAAAGTCGATGCTGGGTCTCGTTGATCCCGTGGAGCTATTGTAGAAGGAAGGGTCGATGCTGGGTCTCGTGGAGCTACAATGGGAGGGAGAGTCGATGCTGGGTCCCGTAGAGATACTGTAAGAGGGAGAGTCGATGCTGGGTCCCGTGGAGCTACTGTAGGAGGGAGAGTCGATGCTGGGTCCCGTGAAATTACTGTAGGAAGAAGAGTCGATGCTAAATCCCGTGAAACTACTGTAGGAGGGAGAGTCGATGCTGGGTCCCGTGAAGCTACTGTAGGAGGGAGAATCGATGCTTGTTTCCGTTGGTGGCTGGAGATGTTCCCAGACGGAGACCAGACCATGGTTAATCTTTCTGCTCGATCTCTTACACAGGGCAATATATCTAAAATGCGTAGTGAATGTCAGCATTGGAATCCGACCCACACACTTCTGATCCCCAAAATCAGCATTTCAAAGCGAGGTCACCACCGTAAATTGAAGAATCCCTTTTTATGTATGATCCCGCTGGCCGCCAGACTTATGGCATATATTCCTGAATTCAGGAGTGTCCTCCCTCTTTCTCTGTCTCTGAAGGTCAAGTAACAAAGAGAGGAGAAAAGGAAAGTTTGAGCAGAAATGCAAGTTGATTTCATTCTTTCCAGATATCTCAACGATTCACCAATATTACACACAGTCATACGAGCTTCTCTATCAGTTCAATGCAGGGGACATGTTTCAATAACATTTGATGTTCCAGCAGCAAGTCATCTGATCAGGAAGACATCATCCAGCATACACAGATGAAACATGAGTGAGTTGAGCTTCAGAAATAATTTCATCACAGGGAGGGTTGTTACACAGTAATCCATATCTTTCTCTCCGACAACAATATCTTTCAAAAGGATAACTTTCCCGGCAGAGGCACCAGAGTAACCCTGGTCCCATAAGCCTGTGAGGATTATAACTGCCTGGTGATGCCTTAAATCTGCCAGTTTAGTAAAGAAATCTCTGTGTCCTGGAGAGCCGGGGTATCAGAGGGGTCGTGGGGTGAATATTGGATCAGCCAGGTCAATGACAACTGCGTCGAGCGAAGAGCCGATGTGTGTCAGGAAATCCTCACACACAAACACTGTTCCACGCCAACGACTGGAGGGAGTTCGTGAAACTTCCTCACAAAATACATTTGAGTTTCTTCAGCTGTGACGAATTGGGACTGGGAATATTTAAACTGAAAAATCAGGAAGAAAGTCTATCATCCTCAAGGTTCGCACCCAGCCACTGGGGCCTGAGGACTGTGTACAAGAAAACAGTCTGTCTCTTGTGACTCTACATGAAGGAAATCAATTTACATCTGACTCTGCACAACAATATACACGATGTGCAATGGCGTCCTAAAATTCTTCCACAAGGCCAATGTTCGTTGCAACTTAACCAGGATATACGAGACCCGGAAAATCAATAGATCCCTATCACTTATCGCCATTTCTATCTTTCTTTTGGAAGACATCTGTGTGTGGGTGAAGGAACTTACGAAGGAAGCAGTGAGTTACCTAGCACAAGCAATTTATCCGCGGACATCGGGAAGCAGTACTCTGACCCATCTGTTCCTGTTGCTCCTACTCTAACAAACTAAGAGGTCACGAAATGCTTTAGACCTACTAGTTTAGGGGATCAGGAAATGCTTTTGTGCTATGGGACTAAGAGGTCACGATATGCTACAAACCTGCTAGATTAAGGGGTCACGAAATGCTTTTCAGGAACTTGACTAAGGGGTCACGAAAGTTGTCTCATCTCATAACTGGTAATTCTGAGAGTCTATGATCGCCTATACAGGATGAATACCCACCCCGACCGACTCCAACAGAGGGGTGTGCGTGGGTCAGGCGTGCCTGCAACGTCTCTGGAACGTCTACGAAATACTCGAATATGACAATTCACACACAGTGCTCTGTCTATGTTCTCCCTAAGGCGTCTCCTGACGCTGAGGTAACACAGGGCCTATGGGGGAAGGGGCGACGTGACCCTCCGGCTGCGACGGGAGGAGGAATGGGAGTGCTTGACCTCCCGACTAAGGAGAGCCAGGGTCCTCCCTTTACTACACAGACCGTGACCTTCACTGCTGGGTGTTTACTGAGGGGTCCTGGGCTCACGCTGCTTAAAGAACATCGACCTCGTTCAGGTTTTGGCCAACCGTCCCCGTGAGTGCGTCTCTCTCTCTCTCTCTCTCTCTCTCAGCACTGCTCCTCCACCCAGCAGGTCTTAGAGAGACACGGGCTGACCCAGGACCCAACTCCCATTTCACGTGGAGAGCTGCCAAGTTAACCAGGACGAAACTTCCCCTTGCGGGCGGAAACTTCTGGGTAAACTAAGCACTGAAATTTCCTCCCCGAACCAGAAACTTTTCTGATAAAGGAAACTTCTTCCATAACCAAGGAATCAAACTTCCATTGCCATCCAGAATGGGAAACCCCGTCACCATCAAGACTGGAATACCCCCGTCACCAACAAGAGTGGGAACTTCCCCACACCCCCCAAAAAAATAACGAGGTACAAGGTCCTACAGTAAAGGAACATTGTGGGAGTGGGGAAGGCAACCATGCATGGGGGGGGGGGATAGGGCTGAGGAACTGGCAGTGGAAAGGTCACATAAAATGGGGAAACTATAAACAACAGAAAGGTATGGCAGAGGAGGAGGAGGTGGAACAGAGGAGAGTACCTACCTACCCACCTGCATAGCTACCTACCTACCTACGTAACTACCAACATAACTACCTAACTACGAGGAGATTTTGCCAAAAAGGTAGGGTTGGCGCTCACCACACGTTAGGTATGTCTCGGTGATGCAGAGAGAGAGAGAGAGAGAGAGAGAGAGAGAGAGAGAGAGAGAGAGAGATCCATTCTTGTAAGTACGAGTACGACCATCCGTTCTTTAGATAGGAAGACCCAACCACCACCACTAACCACCCCTGTCTGAGAGTACGACCCATCCCGGCCACCCCTCCGCACTGGGAGAGTACGACCATCTCCCTCCAAGGGCTGGAGAGGGAGAGAGGGGGAGGCAAGAGCACACAAGGTTGCCGCCATGAATGATTAACGCACAAAGAAGAGGTCTGACGGGTACAAAGAGAGGGGTAGAGAGAGGGGACCTTACAGGAGTGGGGGTGAAGGACGGAGGGGAGAGAGAGTCAGGGGTGAAGGAGGAGGGGGGAGTAAAGGAGAGGAAGAGAGAGTGAGAGGTGAAGAGATACGGAGAGATGGAGGGAGATATGATCAGCAGAGGGTTGGGGTTAATGGACTTGAGAGCCATGGGTAAGAGTTGGTGGGGTGGCGGTTTAAGGTAAGCTCATGGGCAAGTTGATGTCTCTCTGAACCCCTTGTCGGCAGGGGAAGGAAAGGGAGAGACAAGGGGAGGGGAAGGCGCCGCGGGGCGTCAACGCTACATCAGGATCACCCTAGACGTGAGCCTGGGGAAGAGGAGGGCAAAACCCAACGTACCTCTCTCACAAGGCAAATGTCAGGACTACGCGGGACCAGACTCCTCAAGAAGCCATTCCCGGCGCTGACGCTTGTAGGGAGAGGGGCAGCGAGAGGCGGGGATGGACGGGAGGCCAGGGAGTGAGGGGTGGGAGGGCGCCAAGGGAAGGCAGGAGGAAGGAGGGAGGGAGAGGGGGAGGGAGGAAGAAGGTAAAATACAGGTATTGGGTTCCTGTCTCTGAGGTATCGACGAACGGGCGAAAAGAAGGTCTTGGTTTGCGCTCTCCCACACTGTGGGTCGAATCTTGGGGGAGCCGGGCCTCAGTCTGCGTCCCAACCAAGGTTACGGGAACCGTGCGGTGACGTCTCTATTCTCTCCATGTCCCCAGGAAACATGTCTTTCTACTCTCCACAGAGCCATAAAAACCTCAGAGTTGTGTCACTACACTGTCCCGAGAACCACCAGACCTTCCCAAAAGCGCACTGACTCATCCATGGTCCTCTTACCTACACTGTCCCCAATAGTAAACAAACGAATTTTGTGATATTTTCCCCCACTCGTGAACAACAAGAACAGAGAAAGTAACGTAATTCTCACCGAGTATATATTACCCCTAGATAGACGTCTGAACCAGCGTCCTGAGGCTGAGTCCAGAGGCTGGGTATAGGGCCAAGACATATACTAAATGCTCCAATGATCTACTCTGCACGCTCACTATCCCCGACCGCCGACTTTCAGATCACAAGACGTGGGTTCGATGTCCTAATGGGGTAATCTGTTCCATGTTGGTGTGTTGTTGTGTGTTGGTTTTGTTGCGTCATTTCCTGCATAATGCCTCTGACAGCGATCTGATTTTCGTCACGTAATTCCTAATGATCTACACACAAATCTGAGTGTCCTGACATGCGACCTCTTGTGACCTCAGGTAACCCAAGGTCACATCTCAGGTCATAGGCTAAGTATCTGAGCAGGTGCACAGTTTTGACCTTCACGACGGGAGCTCCATCGCATCAAGCCTGCCACCAATCAACACCCTTCTTTTATCCTCTTGGGGCCCACAGTAATGATTTTGCCTGCCATGCCTGCACCATTAATGCTCACTGGCGTGGGCTACCTGACCTGCAAATAAATGGGCGTGCGCCATGCACCTGCGTCAGTGAAGCATTCCCTTGCCTCACACCACAAAAACGCCCCCCTGGCGCCTGAACACGTCTCGGCCATGCGAACCTGGCTCATTACTCTCCGGCAGGGGCTCTGTGGTGCCTCCTCATCTCTCAGGGCATCCTTCAGCAGCAGTTCTAAGTTACTCTGACTCCTGCCTTCTCCGACGGAACCCCACGGGACTTTTCCAACGACCGTTTGCGGTAGCCTCAACTGAGAGATCTTCGACGAAGCCTCCTGTACCACATGAAAAGCTACTCCGGGCCAAGGTGACGCCTCCTCCCTTCTGCAGAAGCCCCACAAGACCCGGCATCCACATAACTCCTGTCGAACCACACGCATCTCCTGCATCGGCGCCACGCAACGACTCATACTCAACACTCCGGCGTTAGCTCCTCGGATCACCTGTCTCACTCCCTGCTTCTGCACCAGGTCTCTTGCACCAGCACCAGGGGTACTCGGGTTACCTCATCTCACCTTCTTACCCAAACTTGCATCGGTTACAGCAACTCACCCAGCGCTACAACATCTCTCTGCTCACCCAACACAGCCTTGTGTATTACCCAAGTTTCCCTGAGCCTTCTCTTAATTTCTACAACAAGCAGAGGCGTGTCATGTGACTGTGTGTATGGGTGATTGCGTTTCTATGTATGGTCTCTATCCCCAGTTATCTGTCCAAATGCTCCACAAACGCCACAGACTCCACCCGTCAACGTCCAGATCACAAGACGTGGGTTCGAAACTAATGAAGTAATCATCTCAAAAGGAAATATGTTAGTTTCTTTCAAAGGTGAATCAACAAGTGCCTCTTGATATTCGCACGGAAAACTAATCCATGCAGAAGGACAACATTACGCTAATAACAAAAATAAAAAAAAAATAGCATATTTTCAGAGACGACGCAAACTTTATCCTTAAAGAAACTCCAGTCCAAAGTTCGAGAGAGGTAAAGGATTCAAATCTTTTTTTTATCATCAACTCCGTTGAAGATTTGGATATAAGGTTTACATTATTAAAAAAAACATCAAAAACATCTGCTAGAAAATGTCAGTGAATTACTATAACATTGAAAACTTTGCGAAACATAGGGAAAAAGCGTGTGTGTTCGTAAACAGAAGACCGCATTCCTTGTTTATGATACACAGTCAAGAATCATTTGTCATACGCTTAGAAGCTGAACTATTAAAATACATTAATACTGAAAGGCAAAGCTCTCACGGGGCGACAAAGGGAACTTTGGAGAACCCTCGTCGTTTGGTGTCGTAAATCCCTAAGTGTTACCAAAAAACCTCAGGATATCTGGCTGTAAATGTTTATATATCTAAAAGCTTTTAACATCCTCCTGCCGTTCATGCTCTTCTTCCTCTACACAAGACATTAACAGCCTTCCCCCATAATCCTCTCCTTCCCCCCATACAAGACATTAACACCCCCTCCTCCTCCTCTCATCCCACCGTGCATCTTAATCAACTGTTGTCTTACAAGGAAGTACAGTTAGCCATTAACATCCAAGCCTGGAAACACACGGCGATGCCCACTGTACGCTCCAGGCTTGTTTCCATTTACCCTTGCTACGTAACCTCCAGTGAGTCCACCGCTGAGGCAGTTTAAGCAGTGACCTTAAGTGAGTCCACCACTGAGGCACATTAAGCAGCGACATTTTGTCAAAGTACATTTATGTATGTGAAGCCTTAAAAATAATAACAGAATCAAGGAAATCCGCATTCATCCATTGGACTGGAGGCTGATATGGTAGGATGAGGTGGCCATAGGATATACGTATCTCTATAAACAGGTGTGCAGGACACTCACAGCCTTCAGCCCACCCGTCCGGGCCCGGAACCCTGGACGAACATACTTGATCCAGAGCACTACCGATCGCGGGGAAACTGAAGCCTCTTACGGCAAAGTAGCTCACCAAAACCCACCAGTCTCCCACTCCTTGCCTCAGTCTCCCTCCTCTCCTGGGTAACACAGGTAGCCCTCCAGCACCCCAGCCCAGGGGCTCGAGTGAGTCGGCGAAAACTGCTGACGATGGGAGGGCTGGTAGGGCGTCGTTGGCGTGCGTCGGGGAAGTGCTGACGGTGGAGGGCTCGTAAGGCGTCTTGGGCCACCGCGGACGTCAGGTCACGTCAACAGGAACTTTGCTGCCCAAGGATTAAATAGGTAATCAAGACAGCGCCGGAAAAGTTTAGAACAATGGAGGCCAGGCCCACTGGGGTTTGGGGCTACAGCGGCCCTAAGCCCATTGGGAATTTGGGCAAGGGCTGCCCCAGGCCCACCGGGATTTAGGCTACCTGGGATTTAGGGCATCGAGGTTGAGGTCACGAGGTATACTTCACCAATGGTGTAAAGAAAACAAATATTGCACAGGAACCTTTAGAGTCCCTTGGTTCGTCACGGGCCTACAGACGAACTACTATTACTACTTCCACCACCACTTCTACTAATACTACTACCACTACTACTACCACTAACGATAATAATAATAAAAACAAACCCAGCAGAAGTAGCGTTGTTGTTGCTGTTGAAGAAATCGGTGCATTACGAGACGTGCCGCCAGGGGGCCGAGTCCCGCAAGGCGGCTCCCACCTGCCCAAGTTTACATGATAAACTGGTTCAAATTCCTATTAACATGATGAATCGGTCCTACAGTGTTAACATGAAAAATTGGTCCAACAGAGTACTGTTATCATGGTTAACTGGTCCATTACAGGTAACAGGATATATTATGATATACTGGTTTAGTGCGGTAGTTAACGTGATATGGTGGCGTTACCGGACTCTGCCCGCCAGGCTCTAACATCGCCAATGGACGAAATGAAGTACAAAAGAATCTCATTCAGGTGCTTTTCACTCCAAAGGAGTCCATCATTTCCCTGCTACTGACTGCAGAGCGGTCTTGAAGTTGGATGAGCCCCGTAACAGGGTTCCTGGTCTTAAGTAATCACAAAAAACTTTAAACTGGCCCAACAAAGTACAGGTTTAACGAGATGAATTGACCTTATGGAGTAAACATGATCAACTGATCCAATACTGCAGAGGTTAACATGATAAACTGGTGCAGCGCAGTTGAGTTAACATGATAAACTGGCCCAACGCAGCAGAGTTAACAGGATAAGTTGATCCAACACTGAGGAATCAACATGATAAATTGGCTCAACACAGCAAATTAACGTGGGACACAAAGCACGATCAGCATCGTGTTATGACAAACGAAAAATATCTAACATCATACAGGAAGAAATACATATAAAAAAAAAAATCAACATATAAGGTAATATGTGAGAAGAGTTTAACAATCTAACATTTCGTTAAGCACATGACGGAGGTTAATAACAGTCCATGGATACAATATCAAAAAAATCAACAAAGACAGAACAAAGGAACGTCAGAACGGCAAATGAAGAGAGAGAGAGAGAGAGAGAGAGAGAGAGAGAGAGAGAGAGAGAGAGAGGTTACAATAACTAACGAGAGAATACAAAATGGTCCAGGCTGAATGTGTGAAGAAGAGAGTGTACACCACCAGGTAAACTGCACCGAAAACTCCCAGTAGACTCCGGCCTACGGAATGATTTCCAAGCGTACTGTACTGCATGATATGGAGAGCAAAATCTTCTGCTCTCTCTCTCTCTCTCTCTCTACCTCCTTTTCCATCTCTCTCTCTTCGCCAACTTGCTGCTTATCGACCGACCTCGCTGAGGGCTCGACGACAGACGGCTCTCTCTCCCGAGAACAACTTTGGAAACTCATCAGCGTTGCTTCGTAGGACAAATTGCATTCAGCCGACTCTGACCACGACAAACCTTGCCCTAATGTGAATTCTGACCCGAGAAACGGATAACAAAACTTGGTTAAGGAGACTAAACGTGAGCTGAAACAAGATAAATAAATCCACATAAACCGTTGTGGTAACTGAAATGTATGCAGCTGTTTACATAATACCAGTATGCATCCAGCTGTTATCGGATTAGCGATGCTTCTTCGTACTCAAGCGGCAAACTGTCGTCCTCATAGGATTAAGTTCTCGGACCCGAAGGACTCGGCTGTCTTGTTTAGAGGGGTAAGAATATCGTCCCCCAAAGCTGGAGACGTATTCAAGGAGATGAGTTGAAGGCGGTGAGGAGTTCCAGTACTTCAGGAATCGACTGCCCGTACGACAGGAGGTGCAAGAGCTGCCGTTCTGAATGGGTCAGGTCGTCATACTACGTAAGAGGGGTTGAGCTGCACAACTGAAGGGGTAGAGTTATCGTATTCCCAAGGGCGACTTGTTGTACTCGAGAGGTTGAGCTGCGGTAATGACCTATGTGTACAGTGCCGGGGAGGATGTTCTACACCCGTGGGGCCTCATTTCCCGACTCTGCCATCGATAATCCTTTTACGCATTTCTATAACGCCGACATTCACAATATCCTTGTCTGAGCTGCTTAAACCATCCTTACCCTAAAACAGTACTTTTCTGATTCCGTTATAACAAGTTTCTTGTCATGGGCTCTGGTTAAAATGGTAATGCATCTCTTGTAGACGTTCACGCTCGATAAATCCGATTCAGAAATTTGAAGACTGAGATCAGGTCTCCTCTCTCTCTCTCTCTCTCTCTCTCTTTCTCTCTCTCTTCCATGGAGGACAAATTAGTAGCCCTCAGCCTCTCATTGAAGCTCAACTCTCAATTCAGGAACCATCCTGGACGTTCTCCTGTGGACCCTCTCAATTTGATCTCATCGCTTCTTCGGATGCGGCGTCTGATGTGAGAGGTATAATCCACTTTGGGTCTATGTCCTGAGTAGCTTACTCAACCTTTCCCTCTCCATACACTTATATGCAATTCTATCACTTGCCAGCTGACGGTTTACCTCTTTCAAAATTCTCCTGATGCCGAGTTCCGGCGACAGGTCTCCTCCACACATATTACTGCTGCGAGGCCTGCTTTTACTGTGTCCAGTCTTCATTACCGTGCACTCTCTCGGACAGAAATTTCATGAACCATCTTTATATGACCAGCTCTGATGCAATCCTTGTCATTATTTTTCTCTCTCATGACCTTGACATAATCTGCAAACACGTTCAGGTACGAGTCCAGTCCATCTGACAGGTCATGCATATAAAACAAGAACAGCAGCGGATCCCAGACCGAACCCTGCAGCACCCTGACACCAGCACCACATCTCGAGAACGCTTCTCTGACTTGCAACCTTTCTATCCCTCCACAGAGGTAATCTTCTATCCAGTGCAGGAGTCTGCGTCTCATTCCTGTTTGTATCTCTAGCTTCTTCGTCGACCTCCTTTCTGGCGTTTCCGGAGTACATTAGTCTACCCGTCCACCTCCTTGATCTACGATGGAGCTCACCTTGTCCTAGAAGACTACAAGACTTGCAATGCATGACGTCCTTTCCTTGAATCCATGTCGTCTGCCAGCTAGGTAGTTTCTCCTCGCAAGTAGTCATCCAGTTACTTTTTATTCATGTTTTCCAGTGTCTTCCGAACACAGCTGTTAGGGAGACTGGCCTGTAGTCCAGCACGATTTCCCTGTGACCTATAAATATAGGCACGACATTTGCCCTTCTCCATATCTTTGTAACTACACCTTCCCCTTGTGACCCGCAGACCAACATTTGCAAGTGGCTCCACACATTCTTTCAGCACGTATGGGGAGACTTCATCAGGTCCAAGAGAATTAATTGGGACAGTTTGTTTCAATAGCCTGATTACGTCATGCTTATCAATCACTCTAACTTCCGAGACTTCCTGCTCCTCCTCCTCCTTGATGATATTGGGGGCAAACGGTGTCCTTCGCAGCGAAAGTATTCTTAAACCCATCCTTCAGCTGTTCACATAATAAGAGAGGTTTAATTTCTGTCCTAAAAGTGGTTCATTTATTTTACTGAAAAGTTTAAATTATGACACCCCAGAGGTAAGTCACAGTAATACTGGTTCAGTTATCTCATCTCATAAGCTGAATCATCGTCCTTAAGCGATAAGCTGAATTATCGTTCTCAAGGGATAAAATCACGGCGTGTGAAGGGGTGAGTTTATCTCAGGCAAAGGATTAGGTCGCGAGGGCCGGGTGGGCGGGCGATCAACTTGTCGTCCTCGAGTTTCTTACTGTCGAAGGTTGGCCGGGCCTTAGCCTGGCACGGGGCCTTGTCCTTGTCAGACAGCCCGCCCCTTCCCCTAGCCCCCTGAACCTTTACCCATCAGGATGGCTTTACCACACACAAAGAAGAACCCTGAACCTTGAGAACCCCGAGACAGTTTCATGAAAGAGTAAAATCCATCGAAAAGTTAAAGAAACCTTACGGTAACACGAGGACCTGAATCCCACAGGCAGTGGGCACATTGGGGTATCACTGAGATGTAAACAATGTTATCCAAATCCTTGCCTGCGAACCCCAGACACCCACAGCCTACTGCAACAAGGTTCCTGACGCCACCACTGCTCGACACGTGGGGTTCACACCTTGTGATGGCCTCTAACACAAATGGGTCCCCAGATCACCCTCAAAGGCCAGTCGAGGTCCTACTTCAGCCTCCAGGTCCTCACATTAACTACCTTAACCACTAGGAAGGCTTGGAATCCCTCGAGGTTTCCTTTTGACAAGAGAATCATCCAGCCCCTGAAGCATGAAGAGCGCGACCTTTGACCTGGACGGCACGACCCTTGGATATGACGACTTGCCCTTGGACCTGGCTGCACTGTGGCGCTTCAAGCCCACCTCCATTGCATGCAAGTTCATACAACAACCATTCATAACTCCTGCATGCAAGTTCATGTTACAATTATTAATAACTCCAGCACACTCTCCTGCCAGCTGGCCGGAATGGGGCACCAGGGACTTGGCAAGGGGCTTATCCTCGGCGGCTGCTGCTGGCGCTGCCTTCAGTAGAATGGGAAAGCCCTCAACACCCCCCAGCTTTTCATTCTCCGTATGTCAGTGGCAGAGGTTAAGCCCCAAGACCTGGATCTCCACTTTCAGAGAGAGAGAGAGAGAGAGAATGTGGTCTCGTTTTTTTTCTCTCTCTCTCTTTCTCTCTCTCCATATTCCTCCTCCTCTTCCCTATGTATATCATTCCCCCTACACCCACCCTCCCCCGCCAAGGGTTCTGTAGTCGTAGCAACGTAAGCATCGTCCATTATTGCTCATAATGCATCAGTTTTCCATAATGATAAATAAAAAGAAAAAGGCACGTTAAGCACTGGATAAACACACACACACACACACACACACACACACACACACACACACACACACACACTGGTAATCATCCGTCATGAAATTCATGAGGTTCTCACGCCCAGTCATGAGGCTCCCACGCCCTGTCATGAGAATCTCACGCCCTGTTATAAGGATCTCACGCCGTCATGAAGCTCTCACGCCCTGTCATGAAGCTCTCACGCCCTGTCATGAGACTCTCACGCTCTGCCATGAGACTCTCACGGCCTGTCATGAGCCTCCCACGCCCTGTCATGAGGCTCTCACGCTGTCATGAAGCTCTCACGCCCTGTCATGAAGCCCTCACGCCCTGTCATGAAGCTCTCACGCCCAGTCATGAGGCCTTCACGCCCTGTCATGAGGCTCCACGCCC
>JAYMFT010044406.1:1197-15486 GCA_038088735.1 Panulirus argus | reverse complement strand
ATATATATATATATATATATATATATATATATATATATATATGTATATATATATATATATATATAAACTTAAACCAGGTATGTGTGTATGTGTGTGTTATCTGGATATTTGCCAACCGTTTTTTTTTGCTACTCTCACTTCCTCCTTTCTTTCTCATTTCTCTTCCTTTCCTTTCCCCTCCCGTCCCTTCGTTCCAATTCTCCACGACTTTTACTGCTCTCTCTGCGTCCTGCCTGACTTTTTTCTCTTTTCTCGTGGCAACAGACGAGGCGGGTCTGCCTGCACATGCCTCACTCATGGCCATCTCAGATGAAAGGAAAATATGAAGAGATTAGTTTATAATTCCTTCGGTGTATTTCTAAAATCATATTCCCACGTAAATAATCTGTCTGGCTCTTTTGCTGTTATCCATCCACGAATTGGTTGTTATGCACGGGTATTCCAACACAATCTAGCCGTTTTAGACAGATATAGCCCCATAGCAAGATCCATATAGACAGGTATAGCACCATAATGACCCATCCATTATAATAGGCAGGTGAAGCAACGCACCTTGGCCAAATATAGATAGTTATAGCCTCAACGTCTGATTGTTCCGTCTCGGTAAATGACCCAATTCACAAATTTCTGTGCTTGAGTCCGGCCACTGAAAAGCTATGCTCACAGCACAGTACTTCATTACCTGCAATACACATAGATACATACTCACACTACCAGTGAATGAGGTTAAGTGGTTCAGAGCTGTCAATCAGAAGCCTCTCTAAATGGAGTGCGAACCTTATCACACACTACGTTACACCCAGGAAGCATCAACATGACCCAGATTTATAGAACTGGAAATGCAGTCGGAAAAAATAGCGAGAGGAAAACTGGCTCCGTCATGTCAGGTGAGGGTACGCGAGTTCAGCAGGTAGACGGTTTACTCGTAGTTTTACTTTCTCAAAGGTCTGTGGTCGGTCGGAAGAGGGCGAAAACCGGTTTGTGTTTAAGTCAGCGGTGAGAGAGAGACACACACAGCGGGCAAGAGGACCCAACTTCAGTTCTACAATTTCTCATGGAATATTCACAGCTCAAGAAGCGGTCTATGTGTCGCTAATGAATTTTCTTTCTTTACGTCATTATTTTGGAAAACGGAAATATTTATTGCACATGCATGTTGCAAGCTTTTTTTTTTTCACTCGAGTTCAATGGCGAGACATTGTCACGAGTAGGATCTTGCAACAGACAACAATGACATGACGAGGAGGCGTACCATGAAACCAAGCCCGCTCCCGACCTCAGACACGCACCGCAGTGCCTTTGTCTCCTCCCAGATCCCTGCTGCACATTCACTCCATTCTCCAGTCAGACTCTGTCTCTAATGTGGAGTAAGATATTACTCATCTCTCAGGTCGTGTGTGTCCTAGGACCAGGTTGTGCTAAGGTTTGATGAGGTTTATTCAAGGACGATGTGACGTTCAGGGAAATATTCCTGGTAGTTCTTTCGTAGAGGAAATAGATTGAGACTCTAGGAAAATATTACATGAAGAGAAAGGCAAGTAGGGACATAGTCAGGGTACATGCACACCCCAGCCTTTGCAAGGTGTGTTTTTGTGTGCGTGTGTGAGTGTGTGTGTGAATCCGTGTATGTGTCTTTCTCTTCCAGTGTAGAAAGAAAATCTAGAGGTAGAGAAAAGCTGAACACATTACGTAGAAAAGAGTAAACCTATAATTAAAACTTTTATGAAAAGCGGTTAGAGAAAGAGATATCAAGGAAATGTTTCTGAAGCCACAGATCTGAAAGTTGATTTCATCAGAGAATGGAGAAGTCAAGCGGGATGTGATCCAAAAGAAATTCACAAGAAAAGTTAAAACAATGTTTTGTTGAAAAGTTGAAGCGAAGAAGAAAGATCTTATATATATATATATATATATATATATATATATATATATATATATATATAAAGACAGAAAAATGACAATCATATTTAGGTGTAAAATCATTTGTAAAGAGTAGTTAAAATGCATTCAGTTATGAGTTTTTCTCTTTTTAACCTCTATTGCTTCAAGTTATGACGTTCAATGGGAAGTTATGACCAGAGGCTTCAAACGTATGGCAAAATATGTTTATCTCTAGTTATTACCATATGTCATTATAGCTCAAACTCATCTAGAACATCATGTAGCATGGAACAGGTCTTTTGAACTGCAGAGTTTTCTCCATTTTTCCTGATATCGATGCCAAAATTCCAGTTAGTTCGTTATATTCAAAGATATCTGGTAGGATTCATGCAGATGCTTTACACAAAGGAAGGAATATCTTAGGAAGAAGTCGAATGTGTAAAATAGACTTTATTCTAACATAAAAAAAAATATTCTTAAAATACAAAAATAAAATATTCACACAATGTTGTCTTAACTATTCACATAGCATCGTTATCGTTTATATCATTCTGTAAGAACAGATTCGATTTATGACCCACAAACTTAGTGGTATCCTGCGTTGGCCGCTGTAGGAGTTCTTCCTGGCGCCACATTTTGGCCACTTCCCCCACTCCCAGAGTCGCTGGCGGGGCCTCCGTGCCCCGAGCGGCCGGAACTATAGTTAATGCTCGAGGGTCCTAGGTTGATTCTGACCGTGGCTGTGGCTGCGTGTTGACCTCCCCCAGAAGAACCGTACAGTCCGCTGACGCCCGAGGCGGCGGCATGAGCGGGATTTATGGAACCAGTGCTCGGGGAACCACCGCCGCCGCCCCCCCTGGCTCTTCCAGCGCCGAAGATTCCATTCCCTCCGCCAGCGTTTGCAGGCCCGGCGAAACCTGAGCCTCCTCCTACAGGGCCAGAGTATCCTCCTCCTCCTCCCCCACTGGAAATGACCTCAGAACTACCAGAGCGGCCTCCGCTTAAGAAGATGCTAGAGGCGCCACTGCCTCCACCTCCTGAGTGAACTTTGGCTGCTGAGGCTCCTCCGCCAAGCCCGCCGCCCCCACGTTCGGCACTACCACCCCCTCTGGAGAAACCACCACCAGGGGCGCTGTATCCAGTCCCAACAGCTCCAGCGCCTCCAGGAAGACCGAACCCGCTACCTGCAGAGCCCCTGAATACACCTCCAGGACCTCCGTGTCCGCTTCCAGCAGCGCTTCCAGGGGCACCTCCAGAAGGAGTGCTATATGCAGTCCCGACGGATGGAGCACCTCCAGTACCCCTGTGACCGCTTCCAGCGCCTCCAGGGGCGCCTCCAGCGGGAGCGATATATCCACCGCCAACAGCTATAGCACTTTCAGAACTCCCGAATCCACCTCCAGGGCCACCGAATCTACCTCCACCTCTAGCACCTCCAGCGCCTCCAGCAGGACCACTATATCCAGAGCCAATAGCTACAGCACCTCCAGGGCCACCGAATGCACCTCCGGGGCCACCGAAAGTACCTCCAGGGCCACCGGTCTTACCTCCAGCACCGCTGTGTCCGCCTCCTGGAGCGCGATGTATAACTGCAGGAGCACCTGGTCCATTTGCAGGGCCTCCAGGAGCGCCTCCAGCAGGACCACTATATCCAGCGCCAACAGCTATAGCACTTTCAGCACTCCCGAATCCACCTCCAGGGCCACCGAATCCACCTCCAGGACCACCGTTCTTGCCTCCAGCACCGCTGTGTCCACCTCCAGCGCCTCCAGGGGCACCTCCGACAGGACCGCTATATCCAGTGCCAATAACTACAGAACTTCCAGACCCCCCGATTCCACCTCCGGAACCACCGCGTCCACCTCCGGGACCACCGCGTCCACCTCCGGGACCACCAAATCTAGCTCCCGCACCACTGTGTGCACCGCCAGCGGGACCAGGGGCGCCTCCAGCCGGACCTCTATATCCAGTGCCAAAAGATACAGAGGCTACGGCATTCCCGAATCCACTGCCCCTGTGTCCACTTCCGGGACCACCGAATCCACCCCCAGGACCCCCAACCTTACCTCTAGCGCCGCCTGGTCCACCTCCAGCGCCTCCCGGGGCGCCTCCAAGAGGAGCGCTATATCCAGTGCCAACAACAGCTATAGCACTTTCAGAACTCCCGAATCCACCTCCGGGACCACCGTGTATAACTGCAGGACCATGGTGTCCACCTCCACCGCCCCTGTGTCCACCTCCGCCGCCAATGTGTCCACCTTCACCTCCTCTGTGTCCACCTCCGCCGCCACTGTGTCCACCTCCTGCACCTCCAGCAGGACCGCTATATCCAGCGCCAACAGCTACAGGCCCAGCACCACCAGCCCCACCTCCGACTCCACCACCTCTGGCACCACCACCTCCGGAAGCACCGTGTATAACCACAGGAACTCCGTGTCCACTCACGACGCCTCTAGGGCCACCGCCTCCGGCAGTAGGGGCGCTGTATCCAGTACTGGCGGTTGCAGGGCCTCCTTGATTACCGCCAAAACCTGCGGCTTGGCCTCCTCCAAAAGAGGCTGCAGCACCTCCCGCATGTCCTCCAAAGCCTGGGGCGTGACCTCCTCCCGATAACGTACCGACCCGACCACTGTAACGAACGTTGCCACCTCCGGCTCCTCCAGCTCTACCAGATTTGAAGATAGAATCATTGTCCCCGCTGCCTCCAGAGAAGCCCGGTCCACTTGCTGGTCCTCCTCCTCCTCCTCCATGTGTGATTTCAGCGGACCCACGATATACCTGGGTGGGAGCTCCAGCACCAGCAAATGCGCCCACGATCGGACCGACGGATCCACCTGCATGGATGACTTCTGCAGATGCTCGTTGTATCGCGTTGGTGGCTGCGATCCCCCCAGCGTGTCCACCTCCAGAGGATGGCCCGTATATGTTCCCATGAGGTCCTCCTCCAAGATGGACCTCAGCAGATCCACCGCGTCCTCTGATGACGGCCCCAGCGCCACCAAGCCCAGCAGGTCCACCCTGTGCCACTTCAGCAGATCCACTGTGCCCGACTCCAGAGCGTGGTCCATATATGTCTCCACCAGGTCGTCCTCCTCCTCCTCCACGTATGACTTCGGCAGAACCACGATGTTGTGTTTTGAAGATTGGCCCATCAGCAAACCCGCCCCTGTTGGCTCCTGCTCGTCCTCCTCCTGCTCCTGCTCCTGCTCCTCCTCTTCCAAAGCCAACTTCAGCAGATCCACCATGTACTCTACGGACGGCTGCAGCGCCGCCAGACCCATATCCAAAGGGACCGGGAGCGCCCCCAGTTATGACCTCAGCAGATCCGCCATGTGTTGTTTTGAAGATTGAGCCACCGGGAAAGCCGCCCCCAGCGGGACCAGGGGCTCCTCCTCCTCCTCCTCCTCCTCCTCCATGCACTAATTCAGCAGATCCACCATGCCCAACCCCAGAGGGTGGTCCGTAGATGTCTCCACCTGGTCCTCCTCCTTGCACAACACTAGCAGGTCCGCCGGCTGCAGCGCCAACAGGCCCAGCTCCGATAGGACCGAGGTGTCCTCCATGAATGGCCTCAGCTGATCCATGAATCTTAGTGACGGCTGCAGGAGTGGCATAACCAACTCCTGGTTGCCCAACGGGTCGTCTCCCGTGTGCTACTGCAGAAGAGCCGCTAAGCACGTCATTAATGGCTGCAGCAACACCCGGCCCAATCCCACCTGGTCCTCCATATTTGTTTCCTCCTCCACTTATGACCTCAGCAGACCCACTAAGCACTTGGTGAATGGCTGCAACATCAGCAGGACCCGCGCCATGTACCACTTCAGCAGATCCAAGAACGTTCTGGACGGCAGCGGCTCCGCCGTACACGCCGCCGCCGCCAAACCCAGCAGGAGAGGGACCAGCAGGTCCTCCTCCAACATGTACGACTTCAGCAGATCCACCATGTGCTTGTTTGAAGATCGAACCGCCATCAAACCCTCCCCTAGTTGGACCAATGGGTATTCCTCCGTGAGGAACTTCAGCAGATCCCCCGCGTATGTTGGCGCTGGTTGCGACCCCAGAATGCCCGACTCCAGACGGTGGCACATAGATGCCTCCAGGCGGTCCTCCTACTCCTCCTCCTCCACCGTGAGCGACTACTCTAGCGGATCCGCCATGTATTCTGTTGATGGTTGCAGGGCCACCAGGCCCAGATCCAAAGGGACCAGCAGGTCCGCCATGTACGACTTCGGCAGACCCACCATGTGCTGTTTTGAAGACCGAGCCACCAGTAAACCCGCCCCTGCTAGGACCACTCGCTGGTCTCGGATGAGATACTTTTTCAGCAGATCCGTGAACGTTTGCGGCAGCGCCGGAAAATCCAGCTCCAACAGGACCGGGGGAGCCAGCAGGTCTTCCTCCATGTATGACTTCAGCAGATCCACCATAAACTTTGGAGCTACTTACTGCTGAGCCACCACCACCTACAGGAGCCCTTGCAGGAAAACCGGCAGGTGCTCTTCCCCTGTGTACGGCTCCAGCAGGCCCACCACCGGGTTGACTGTGTCCAGCTTTAGCGAAGTGATGAGGTTTCGCTTGTCCAGGGATGTGAGGGCCTGAGTATTGATTAACTGAGCTGTGCGCTGGGCCCCCGTGTGCACTGTGCTGCCTGCCGTTGAAGGAGGTAGCGAAACTTCTCTTGGTTGGGGCGTCGGATGACTTCTCTAGACTACTCTTGTGCGAGCCACCTTCGAGATCCGCTTGGCTGCAACCCACCAGGAGGGCTGCTCCCAGAGCGATGAAGAGGATTTTCTGGAAACATAAAAAGTAGGTAAAGAATTTAAGTGGCTAGCTGAAATATATATAAACGAATATAAAGAGTTTAAGTGGCTGACTGAAATATATAAACAGAAGATAAAGAATTCAAGAGGCTAATTAAAATATATATATAAAAAGCTAAAGGATTTACGGGCCTAATTGAGATATATCTCACTAAACTCTACACCTCTAATGGACAGAGCAGCTCATCTATCTCTAATGTGGGAAGGCTTGATGAGTCTGGACATTGTAAATCTACGTCCGAGCATCCTCTTTACAATCAGAACTAAGAAGTGTGATTATAGATGAATGGGAATCTTCTAAACACTGTAAATCTGTAAGTTTCATGTTATATCCAAGGAGGAGGCTCAAGGAAGGGTGGGGACCCGTCCTTACCATGGTGGAGCAGTGAGCGGACTCGCTGACAGCACTTGGCAGGGTCAGCTTTTATAGCCACAATCTCTTGGCTCGCGACATGAGGTTTAGACTGATGTCAAGTGGGAAAAATTCCTTCGACAGGAATATATCTCAACACTCAATATCATTTTCTTAATTAACTATTTACTGTAGGAGATGCTCCTTCTAATCATAATTAATCTAATGTCTGTGTGTGTCTGTGTAAGCACTGGAAAAGACGATATTACTCTATCATATTTTGATCATTATTAGTTAACTTACCCTTGGAGTTCCTCAGTCACTGATTGTTTGTTTTTTTTTTTGTATTACAAATCTTTTCACCTGCTGAGAATTGCAAGCAAATGCCACCTGAACCAGTTCTTTCTTCCTCAAACCTCCAGGTAAGTTCAGTGATAAAGCAGGGAAAGTATGGATGTCACATATTGCTCAATAAGACACCTGAGTATACGAGAGTTCAGAAGGAGACGGTTCCAGCAAGCATAATGGCTTGGCTCACCACAGCCTGCACGCCACAACACACATCCCATAGTTTGGGCTACCACACTTCAAGTCAACACTTCCTTAACCAACACGAGTTCCTCCACTGTAACCTGAGTCCACCATAACTTGGGTCACTACACCATGGGTCACCATGACCATGGCCCACCACCACATGAGCTACCATAACCTGGGTTGCCATCCCATGGGCCACAATAACCCAGACCACCACACTGAAGGCCACCATAACCATAGCTTAGGTAAACGGGTTCACAGCTGTACGACAGCTTCGTTAGCAAACCCACAGCTTGGGCCAGTAATGCCTGACTAAGCGAAGCTTGGGTTGATATGGCCTAAGCTAATACAGCCGAAGTTGTTACAGTTTGAAGCAAAATATTCGAGAATGCTTCAGTCCGAACCAGTGGTCATGTTTTGGCGAAGCGTTCCAGAACGGGGATCCGAAACTTTTTACGAAAAATAGTGTCCAAATTTTCCTAAGAATGATTGTTGGTACATATGTATTTCAGAAATATGTTACTCTGGATTTGAAATGTTAATGAACAAGGCTCAGCAAGATATCAGCATTACAGTTTCCTTTTCCAGCAATGTGGCAAACTCAGCATAACATTGCGCGCTCTACAATGCTATTTTGTTTTTGTCTACGAACTAATCACTTGTCTGAATCAACATAGCTATGGATTCTATGCCCTGTCCGAATATAATCGAAGTTGCTATAACCGAAAGCACCATAGCCAAGATTGGATTGCTATGGCCTGAGTCACCTTAGCCCAGAGCGCTAGAGAGAGAAAGAGAAAGAATGGGTTACCTAAACATTCATAACCAGACCCTATGGCATTCGAACTTTGGGTGCAGAATGAAACCCACAAACACCCTTATGACAATGAGGAGGTGTCATGATATGACAACAGAGGGACTCTCAAGATATGGCAACAGAGGGACTGTCATGATATGACAATGAACGCTGTCCATTTCCCATGTCATTGACATTTATCTTTCTGTTATCATGAAAATTATATAGAATATTTTTGTCTGTGCATTGTTGTTCAGAATGTCAATGGATGAAAGAAAACCAGATAACAGACTTATAACAGAAAAACACATTATACAGTTTAGTACAAAGCTAATGACATAAGAAACAAAATAGAGGGAATGGTAACAGAGGTATCCTAATGAGGTTGTCGGACATTGTTTTGCTCTGAAAGTAACATTCTATTAATGATAATTAACCCAAAATCTATCAGAAGTTTTAAGGTTAACTGATGAAAGAAACAATCGATCTGATTCCATTAATATTCTTATTCTCCTCGATTTCATTATCAAGTTTCCAGGTTTCTATGTTTATGACTTGTTTTTTTCGGAAAAAGTTCGGAATTTGGCGGAAAACTGAAGTGTTTGTCTTGAATTCAAATCTTGTTCTGTCGTTCATTTCGCAATGATCTTGTCAATAATGGCTCAGAATCTTCACCTTCGTGATGCATCATTACTACAAAAAAAGAGAGAGAGAGAGAGAAATTATCACCAATTTGTATAAAGATGTGAACATTCACTAATACCTTACGGATACTGAAACATAATGCCATGAAACGGTGTTGTCCAGCGCGAATGTAACCTTTGGTAAAGATTTAAGAGAGATTTGTTGAATATACGTACAATGAGAAACGTAGAACATGGACCAGCATACTGAGAGCAGGATGAGGATGAGTACGTTCTCTCTAGACTTGCATCACAGCTTGTGATATGGGCACAAAACCAGCGACTGATTCCCCTCCTAGGAGGAGTGAAAGTTTTGTATGACTCACGAGTTATTAACAAAGGGAAAGAACAATATACGAGCAGAACATCAAAATCAGATATAACCTGCAATTTGCGTTATTCTGATACTGTTGCATTAGCTCAGTACTTCTGTTATTGTTTGTTTACCAACGGAGTCAAGAGATGGTCTGACTACTTTTCAAGCACAGATTTTATGTTCAGCACAGAACTTGATCTCAATAACTGTTTGACGAAGGAAGAACAAGATCAAGTTACACATTCATAAATGTGACTGAAACAAATGAGGATATAGATGAATAAGTCTGTCTATGCTGATGTCGGTAAATGTGCAAAATTTTATTCAGTCTCACCAAATGTATATTTAAATTTCTTTCACGGAAGTGAGGTAGTCGTACAGTTTTCGTTTTTATCTATTATCTTTTTTTTGTTTCAGTTTTTTAACACCTGAGGAGGAGTGAAAGTGTTATGTTTTTTATCAGCAAATTTAAGTGTACGCATGAGTGTACTCCTCGTGTGTGTGTGTGTGTGTGTGTGTGTGTGTGTGTGTACATCATTCTTGTCCATCCTCTAGCCAGAGATTTCAACCTTTCAAAAATGTTGAGGAAGTGAAGTATAACCATTAGCTAACACAATTTTGGAAATCTTACGTTGAGGTTGTGAGCAAAAGAGGCTATGTATAGACCTCTTGATCAAGTTACATAAACAAAGATGAAGCTCTTTGAGATACGATGTAGAAATGTCTGAAACATTCAGAAACTTTATTTAGAGACTCACATTCACTATGCACCATTACTCCAAATGATCTTGATTGCTAGTTTTTCCTTATGATATATATTTAGAATCAAACATCAATTTGATTTTCAGCGTTACTGGGCATATCTGAAGTCAGAGGGTGTTGAGATACTTAAATCTTCATAACTTTTGAGGGGTATTAAAAATATCTGTAGATATTTTTTGGGGAGGGAAAGTTCTCTGACATATCTAAGGTTAAGTTACGAGAAAAGCACCGTTTCGGGACATAAGGGGACTCTATGAACAAATCACGTAGACTGTAATAGGTCCTTTATCTCAGGCCACAAAATTTCATCATATTTCAGGATTAGTGTACCACATCTATTTGTCTT
This sequence comes from Panulirus argus, assembly GCA_038088735.1. Lineage (NCBI taxonomy): Eukaryota > Metazoa > Arthropoda > Malacostraca > Decapoda > Palinuridae > Panulirus > Panulirus argus. Next base: position 4,996 of record JAYMFT010044406.1, on the reverse strand, counting down.
TCTGTCTCTACCACACTAATCTAAAAGTTTCTGTCCTCTTCCACTACCACAAACAACCTCATTGGGACGCACTGGTCTGTCTGTTATTGCTTGAATTCACTTATATATATATTTTTATTTCTCGAAAATCAAAGGATGTAAAGAGAATGGTTTTTACTATCAACAACAAAAGCATTACAACTCTCCGTATCTAGTGATATAGATGGTCTTACAAAATTCTATTCTTAGGATCATCTACCTTCAAGACAACTCCAAGCAGGAAGCAAATATCTGTGCTTATGTTTTTGGGAATAGCTTTGCAGATGCTCGTGAAAAACCGCTTGCCTGTCATTAGAGAGAGATATCGCATCAAGATCTTTTGCAAAAAAGCTCATCCACTTTTTGCTACTTCAAGTGTTATATAACCAGCCGGTTTCTTAATTTTTTTTCTTTCTTTCTCTGTCTCTCTCTCTCTCTTTCTCTTTTCTTTTTCCTTCACGTGGCGAAAGAAAAAACTAGCCCGATACACTATTATTCAACCACTCTTGTTTATAAGTTTACTTGTTTATTTTGGCTACTCTCCTTTCAGGTCCTCACCTTAAAGCCATCACGAATACACACACACGTATCTATCTGCGGAGTAGCTTCCTCCAAGGAAGATCACGGGGTCAAGGATAATCAAGTGACCTCCAGACCTGACTGTGGGAGACCGGGTCGATATATATCACAAACGATTCGCCCACGAAACCTGCAGGACTGTACAGAATCGTCTCCTGAACAGAATCTGAACTAATTCCATCGCTATTCGGCTGGCGTCTATCTATTACTATTAATCTATTTTGCTATCTACTTTCCGTACTCGCGCTTAAGCAACTCCGACTTGTCTTCTTTCGTCTCAAATTCATTATCTTCACCAAGCCTTAAAAAGAGAAAAAAAGAAAATCAGTGAGTCATTGACTCGGTGATGTTACCAAAAAGACATAAAAGAAGGTCTCCAAAGTCATCGTGTTGTTAAGATTAACGAATCAACATCAAAGTGACTTTCACACAGGAGCTCCAGGACGCAACGTGTTAAAGATGAGGCCAATCGCTTCCACATGAGATCCAGACTTACTAGAGTATTGTATCCTCCTTCATATCTCTCATTCCTCATTCTTTCCCTCATTCTGGTCGAAGGTCGCTCTTACTAACCCTCCCTAGTGGGAAATGTGTTTACGAAGTAGAAACTAATGTATTACACACAAGAAACTCAGCTTATGAAAAGCAGAAAATCTGTTACAGAAAAGTATAAATGATACAGAAACCACAGAGGCCAAAACGTCAGGGTCAATTCCCCTGAAACCCCGAACCCAGAAGACAAAGCCGAGTGTTTTGTGAAGGCTTCCTTGCAAAGGACAGCCTTCCGTATTCTTCCTGCGTGTGCAATAGACGGAGCCTTTTACTCGACGCTGTAGACAGAATATACGAAAACTGTTACATCCGTCGCTTGGAAAGGGATGCAGCAACCCAGGCAGAACTGGGACATAGAGAGCTAAATCATGGTTACTGTAAAAAGCAGAATGGGGCACAGATGAAAAGCTTACCCACTACAGTAAATGACTCGCAGTCTTGCCCTACGCTCTTTCTCTCTGGCTATTCAGTCGTCATATCATATTCCTCTCAGACCGAGAAATGCGCAGCAATGAGAAGAAAAGTTACTGTTGGCGAAGGGGTAACCTCTCTCTCTCACTCAGGCGGTGAAAAGTATTATCATTACACGAGGAAACAATGAGATAAATCTCATGAAAAAAAGAAAAAAAGACACGAAAGGTATTATAAAATGTCATCATGGAGGACACGTAAGAAAATACCTGAAGTGAAAATGGCTTAAAAGTCGAAAAATATCGTTTACTGTCGTCTCTTCCCAAAAGAATAAAATCTCTGTTTACACCAAGTGTATTACTTTCGTCCTAAAAGATTTCTTTTTTCTTTTTATCCTCGTCGGTTCGCAGGGATAAAGAGCAAAGAACATCTTGATTTCAAAACGATCCATTTGTGCGAAAGAAAATTAGTTGTCTAGTTAAAGATCTTGATATCTAGAGAAACTGCAAATGAAACATAGCAAATCAGCGTTATTAAGATTATGTAAATAATTGCAGAGGTTTCGCTGAATGAAAGTCTGCATTATTGAGGAATTTGCTTTCTTACATCAAAATTTTCGGTGATTTTAAAGATGTATAATGAAAATAAAACCCTCACACGAGCAGCGACAGATTTTTCCTGTTCTCTACAGTTCACGAAATCATCTGAAACCCGTGTAAAAATCTTTAGGTAACTGTATTTATACATAATTTGAAACGACATTAAGCACGTACAATTATCAACATCTCTTATGGGGTCCTCCTCTACTAAGTTCCGTTGTCTGGTGTCGGGTTCTACCACACTGAACTTGTAGCATTTGCCACACTCGAGAGCAACGATCGTAAGACTCTAGAATATTGCTTTACACTGACTTAACTGAGCGGATTCTGGACCCACACGGTGCTGTAGCTGCCAAGGTTGCTGAGAGAGGGACCGTAGCGAACGCTCCACTGACGCTCACTTTTGCTGGCTCCATACAATTGATGCTCTCAAGTGTGGAAAATATCACCGACCTTAAGCTTTTCCTTTCTCCCTTTTAAGATTTAGTCAGGGATGGAGGGTTGTTCTCACGGTGTGGACACAATGTGTGGATACCTAGCGACCGCATGTTGGTACTTAGAGACAGTATGTGGATATCTGGTGACGACAGCGTGTGTGTGTGTGTGTGTGTATAACAATGCCAACAACTGCTCCATAACCCCGTATCCAACGTACCGTACTGGGTATACTCTCTGTGTAGTGGCAGCAAATGCTGTCTGTTCCATGTGGAAAAATACCCGCTCCTTGGGTTTCTGAGGGAGTTTCATAGGCGTATTTACCAGTATCCGAGAAAAGCATTTTGTTATACGAATTAATTACCTGAATAAAGGCTTGACAATGTTTGGTCCATGCGATATGATAGTCGAATTTGAGACTAACCAGTTTACCAGCGCGTCGGATGAATCGTTAGATAGATAATAGATACTAGATGATAGATAAAAGTTTATTCATAAAAGAGAAATTTCCTTTTTCCTTTCTTGTTCTTCTGTATCAGCCTCCACCACCCCCTCCCCCTCCTCCCCTTACTCTTGTTCCACCCACTTCCAACAAACACGTCCGCATTTTCGTCGATCTGACTCTTTCCATCCATTGACGCCTCGATCAGTTGCAGCATACCAGTGGTCTCGACTCTCTCGATCAGACACTTGTCCTCTCCCACATTACTTTCTGACAGTTTAATTCCTCGCGCGATCAACCTCGGCCTCACGCCACAAATCTTCCTCAAGCGCTTCATTAACCAGCAGCTCCGACTTCCCCGTAATCGTGAGATCTCTGAGGAGCTGGAACTCTTGTGGCCAGAATGATAACAAGTAGGTCTTCATTTCTTGTCCAGGTTGGTCCTCAGAGGTATCAACTACGTGAGAATTTACTACAGATTTGGTTGAATATGATGATGACTTACTGGCAGTAGTTGTAGTAGCCGATAGTAGTAGTAGTAGTAGTAGTTTGGATGACAATAATCTTGAATATTGTCTCAAAGCACAGTTACTGTTTTCTTTATAAATCTCGTCAAATTATATTGGCATTGATTAATGGACATATGTGTGTGTGTGTGTGTGTGTGTGTGTGTGTGTGTGCGTGTGTTTGTGTGTGTGTATGTGTTTGTGTGTGCATCAAGAACTACAATAACTGTAGTGTTAACTACCAAGACCACCATCTC
>JAYMFT010044395.1:0-15486 GCA_038088735.1 Panulirus argus | reverse complement strand
GATAGTGGTGAGTGACACTGGCTAGTCAAACAGATCGTGGTTAGCGGTTAGTCATGCAGATAGTGGTTAGTGGTGCTGGATAGTCACGCAAAACGTGGTTAGTGGTGCTGGCTAATCACACGGATTGTGGTTAGCGGTGCTGGTTAGTCATGCAGTGGTGAGTGGCCTTGTTAAGCTGGTTATAGGTTATGGTGAACCATGAGCGAGTGCTGGTCAGGCATGACAATGCACTGTACAGACACCTGGTCCCGTACAGATAGAGGACCGTTCTTCCTGATGACGAATGTTGCCTCACTAACACACTTGATGCAGATAGCCAGACATGATGACATCTTACACACAACTCCTGTATGATGTTGCGAGCCATCAGAACCAGGTTCACCTGGTGATGCCAACCTTCAGAACCAGACCTACCTGGTGTTGCCAACCTTCAGAACCAGACTTACCTGGTGTTGCCAGCGTTTTGAACCAGATTTACCTGGTGCTGCCAGCCTTCAGAACCAGACTCACTTGGTGTTGCAAGTCTTCAGAACCAGAAAGCTGCTGTTGCCAGCCTTGAGAACCAGACTTACCTGAGGATGCCAGGTGCGACAGGGAAGCTGGGGATCAGAGATTACAGGGCATATGGAGAGTGGAGAGACAACAGGGGTACATGATAACTAGGGAGCAGAGAGACAGCAGATACAACAGACTAGCTGGGAACAGAGAAGCAATAGATTTGACAGGGGAATTTGGAAGCAGAGAGACAACAAGGTGCGTCAGCGGAGGTGGGGACGGAGATATAGCAGGGCGACGAGGAAGCAGGGGAACCGAACGATAGCAGAACATATGGAGAGCAGAGAGATATCAGGGGCGACTGGGGATTTGGAGAACAGAAAGACAGCAGTGGCGAGAGGCCAACTGCGGAACAGAGAGAGGGAAGTGACGACGGGAGTGCTGAGAAACAGAGAGACAGCTGGAAATATAGAAAGTAGAGACAGAAGAGGCGACAGGGGAGCTGGGTAATAGAAAAGCAACGAGACATATGGAGAGCAGAGACACAGCAGGGGCGACAGGAAAGCTGGGAACAAAGAAGCAGTATATGTGACAGGTGAATGGGGAACAGAGAGAGAGACAGCAAGTGAGACAGGGTAGCTGGGGTAGAGAGAGACTGCAGGAAATGTGAATAGCAGAGAGACAGCAGGTGTGATAGGGAAACATGGGGCATATTGACAGCCGGGGTGAAGGGGGAACTTGGGGCAGACAAGGGAACTGGGTCCAGAGAGATAACTGAAATGCAAGAGTAAAGAGGCAGCAAATGCGACTGGAGAGCAGAGAGACAGCAAAGCAGACAGGAAGCTGAGAAACAGTTGTACAGTGATTACACCGCGGGAATTGAGGACCAGACAGTTTGGCCTGCTAAGGAGCAGGGAGTCAGCAGGGACGAAAAGGAAACCTATAGAGTACGGAAATAGCAGGTGCCATATAGGAGCTAGGGAGCAGAGAGAGGGTAGGGGCGATAGGTGAGCTTTTAGGTTGAGACATCAGGACATCAGGGACGGTAGGGAAGCTGGGAAGTAGAGACAGATGAGACAACTAGGATACAGCTTGTGGCCTGAGGTTGATCTGAGCTCCTGATTGATCCAGGCGACCCCCTCCGAACAGACAGCTGCGTCTTATCTTCAGTATAAAACCAATGCAGAGAATAGTTAAATCCAGTTCAGCAACACAAAACTATAACATATAACAATGATAAGAAAAGCAAGACACCGTAAACTGGAAGTGCTACCTTTGTAAACTATTAATGAGAAAATCGGCGAGGGAAAATTTTTTAGGGTGCATTAGTTAATTTTTATATTGTTATAACCAGAAAACAATTTAAAAATTTATGCCATGATCCAAGGGGATATGCATATGACGGTAGACTGCCAAAAATCTCGCTTGTATTTCTGTCACAGTCCTGCATATCTCAAGTTATGCAACACAACTACGGAACCAAACGGTATGCGGAAGCTGCTGAAAGTACACCGCATAAAACACTCGTCAATGAGAACACCGCGAGAACCACTAACCAATGACAACACCGCATGAAACATTGACCAGTGCCAACACCGCGTGAAACATTGACCAATGACAATACCGCATGACAGAGCTGCCGTTTGACGGAAATTCGTCTGCTAAACGGACGTAGACGGTACACGATGGATATGACGTCACGTACAGTGATTTTTCCTTAATGCATGTATTTTTCCAATGTAAGGGCATAAATATCGTACGCAGTAAAAAGGATGCCAAGAATATCAGATGTCATTTGATGATTTTCCTAGTTGTATCTAAGGTTAATACCATGATTATGATTGTTCTTGTAGTAGACAAAGTAGCAATAAAGTACCTCGACGGCCCGGCCTACGCAATTGCGGATATAGTCAGTCCTTCACCTGCTATCACTGGAAGCGGAAGGATTATTCCCCAGTATATGCACAGTTGCCCACAATTCTAGCTAGTACAGTTAGCGTCGCAAACGCTGATCTCCATGTATAGTGAAGCTCTGCTCGTCTGAATTCGAAGCGTCTCCAACGTGGGGTGTATGTGTGTGTGAGTCTGTCTGTCTGTCTGTCTGTCTGTCTGTAAGAACGGAGTGGGAGGGAGGCGAGCTATGGTGGAAAAGTTAGGGAAGAGAGAGCCAGTGATGTTTGATATATTGTGATTATAAAATGTTATTTCTATAAACAAATGATAAGCGTAATTTGTAAGGAGGGAACAAACAGAGAATGATGATAGTGAGCACGTATTATACTCTTCCAAACTTAGCTAAGATTTTTAGTACAATCACATCAATTAATATTTATTGTTCTCCTCACTCTGTCCTGATCTTTCCTTCCAATTATGATTAGTGGTTAGGGTATAATCATTCAAGATCAAATTTCAGCTGCTTGGTATTGAAAATGATAAGTAAGCCTACCAAATGTGTAACCTGGGAACATATACAGTACTTAGTCGTGGTGCAATAGACTCAGTGGTTGCTGATTAAGTGATTGATTCATAAAATTCTTGGGGAGTTATTGCTTGCTTCCTTGGTGCAAGCAACTAGATTGAGCCGGTTAAAGTAATATTTTGGACAGCATAAAGTCCATATTAATGAGAGGTCTAGCTATAATGTTTAAACTCTCACGGCTTATGACATAATTACATCTAAACAGGGCAGTGATTTTACAGTGATGTGTTGAGTGAGGATAATTTCCTCCTTCAGGCCAATTGGTAAGCAGGTCGAGTATACAGTGTTGTCGTTAAAGTGAAAGAAATTATAATCAAATCTGCCGCATTTTATGTATTATAATAGTAATGAACTAATGTATGATGCCATAAAGCAGCTCCTACAGGTTGTTAAAACAGCAGCATTCAAGGACGTGACGAGTCTGTGGTATCAGAAATGCCTGTATTCTTCATATGCTGAAATATCACAATAATAAAATCTTTGCTAAGCAAATTCTGTCTTGGTTATTGATAATGGCCCACGTTATACGGTACTAATCGCATGGTGTAATTCTACTTTGGAAATAAATGGAAAAGTCTAAGAATAGGATTATGTGAAAATAACGCTTGAAATCAGCCAATTACATGATCTTATCCTATTGTAAGTAGCCAATCATCACACAAAAACCGAGGTGTTTTCATACCTTAACTGTTTGAGGTGGAACACTGCTTCTCTCGTGCTCACCATGGCAACACCAACAAGACAAGACCAACTAATAAAGCGCAACCAAATCATCGCCCGTCGTGGGACTGGTTTCTCCGTTCGGGTCATCGCCCAGTGACTCGGCATTTGTCCTTCCACGGCAGCAAAGTGGATCAAAAGGAACGAGGAAACTGGTGATCTATCAGACCTTGGTAAGTTGAACATAGTTTGAATGTAATTATCAATGTATATAGCGCTATGATTCTGTTAAGCAGTTAAGCTATCTTCTATATCTTGTCAGGTGTTATAAGTTGTGAGTTTCAATGCTTTTTATCTTATTATAGAAAGGAGATCACGGCCACGGCTTACCACCCGCCAGGAAGATGAGGCCATACTACGTGCAGTGTAGGACAACCCCTTCAGCAACCCAGTTAGAATCCGCGAGGACCTACAGCTGCCAGTTTCAGCGGAGACTCTCCGACGGCGATTATGCGATGGGGGAGTTCCCCACAGGGTTCTTTTTTTTTTCATTAATGTAGAAGGCTCCAGTCACGGACAAAAGTCTACATTAAGGCCAGGCCTTAATTGAAATATAGAGAATTATGAAACGGAAAAGAAAAGGTAAGGGAAAGTATTTACGATTTTTTAAGAAAGTGGAAGACCTGTCTTTTTAAACGTGCAAGGTCATAGGTATTGGGAAAGAAATGGGAATGTAGAGAGTTCCAAAGCTTCGACGTGTAGGGAAAGAAGCAGTTAATAGAACAGCCCACTTTTGAGTTGCCGACGGCCTCACAATAAACATGTGACGCAGCAGCTTGTCGAGTATTGTGTGATCTAGCTACCGGTGAGAGCATACAAGCAGCCAGTTCTCGTGAGCAAAAACCAAAGTAATACCTACAAAAGAGGGAAAGTGAACCACAATTGCGGCGTATGACAAGGGGGTCAAGTTTGGAAGTTAGCCTGGACAGTTTATAAGTCGGATCGCTCTCGACTGGACTCTGTCAAGTAAGGAAACAGAGATAGAGCAACCCCCAAATGTGAGAACAGTATTGCATACGAGGACGAATCAATTCCTTGTATAAACGGAGCAACTGTTCAGAAGAGAAGAAGTTTCGACATCTAAACAGGACACCCAGTTTCTTAGAGGCAGACTCAGTCATTCCCGTAATGTGGGGTGTCCAAGAGATAGTGGATGTTAAAGTAATATCAGGTAAGTTCATTGAGTCAAGAGGTGGAATTACAGAACCGTCAAAGGAGAGACGAGAGTTGTAAGGAGTCTTATAGAGATGGGTAGAAATTGGGTCTTGGAGGCATTAAATTTAACATGATTTTGTGTACCCCACTGAGATAACCTGTTCAAGTCTGAGTTTACTGAGGAAGCTGTGTCAAGGCGAAATGCAGATCGAGTGAGAGAAGAGGGAGCAGAGTTGAGGTATGTGGATGAATGCAGTGTTGAGTCGTCAGCGTAAGAGTGCTTTGGATTATTTGTGGAGGAGAGGAAATCGTTGAAGAAAAGGAGAAAAAGTATAGGGGACAAGACAGAACCTTGAGGGACACCGCTGCTGATGGAGAAAACTGGGAAGCTGATCCATCAACAATCACAGAGACAGAACGGCTGAAGAGGAAGCTAGATATGAAGGAGCAAAGTGAGGGAGGGAAGCCGAAATGGGGAAGCTTAGAGATGAGACCCCGATGCCACATCCATTGTGATCTAACCTTGACAGAGGTGCTGGGAATGGGACAACCCTTGTGACATTTGCTTCTTTCCTCGTAAAGCTAAGCTTTGGATTTCTCCTCCGTCTTTCGTCTTTCTCTCTTCCTATAACCTTTATGCTTTTTAATCTCAAGTATTAAAACACCTGAAGAGTTCTGGTTATTTCTTTATTTTCTGTTCTTTTACTTTGTGTTCTTCCTACGCTAGATAGCCAGGATGAGGCACGTCTTTGACATTTGGGTCACTATAGAAAAAAAGCTGGAAAATGTTCCCACCTCGTCCTCACCTGTATGTTTGCCCGGTGTCATGGAACTCCTCCACTGGGTTTACAAGGCATCTGGAGGAGGGACCGAAAGAACACACACACACACACACACACACACACACACACACACACACACACACACACACATACACACACACACATACACAATAGGAAGAAGAGCAAAGAATGCATTCAGTTGGCAAATAACGGGAGACACCAAAAGAGGCAAGTGGAGTGCAGAACTCCTTTTCCGTATAGTATAAGAGATGAGTCCCCATAGGTGTAGAATTCCCTCCCAATATAATGAAAATAGGTAATTACAAATAGATAATCAAACATACACAATTTATCTCAACTGAATTACCTAACGCCACAGGAAGGAAATGGTTTATACAATAATGATAATGATAATAATGATAATAATAATAATAATAATCATAATAATAGTAATAATAATAATCATAATGATAATAATAATAATGATGATAATAATAATAATATTAATAATAATAATGATAATAGTAATAATAATAATAATAATAATAATAATAATAATAATGATAATAATAATAATAATAATAATTATTATAATAATGATGATGATAATGATAATAATAGCAACATATGAATCTTAAACCCTAAAACTATTCGACTTGCTGTCTCACAAATCCCACATTTCCTGTGGCATCTTTAACACAATCTTTTCTCTTCCACAGTACAGTTCTCAATTACTGTATCCATCCTGGCCAGTCTTGACTGCCTCTTGCTCAGCACCACATCCGTCCATCATGGAACAGTGAAACACACGTGTGTCATTGTAGAAATTTCAACTAGTTTGTTTATTAGTGATGAAAAACAAAGTCTTTTGATAATGTCATAAATAATAAAGCAAGCGACGGTACCGATGGTAATTCGAGAAAATTTGAAGGAAAGCAACACGTTTTCCTTTCTAAATGAATATTCAGTGTAGCAAAATATTTCTTCTCTTTATCAATATCTCAAACTGCAGACGACATTAGAGACGGGAGAGGGGCATAGAGTACATGGGGGAGGGGGGGATATGGCTTCCACCTCCACCGCTCTCACCCAACCCCTCGGACGCGATCTGTCGCCCACGGACTCTGCTAATTTGACGTCATGACCACGGACGTGTACGTGAATGGTAGCAGAACTCAGATAGGCAACTACCTGGTAACTCTCAGCATTATCGCAAGCTCAAGAGAAACGTCAACAAGCGGACGATCAAGAGGAGCAGAGGTCAACAAACAGACACCTTTCTAAGTTCCCGCCGCTCGATAGCGCGCCATCTTTTGCATAGATTATGAACCAAAAGCGGTGTTAGCCGTCCCTTTTTCCCGGATAAAGTTGTCAAATGTTGAACACTGTGGAGATAGAATCAACAAATCAATTTTGTGCTTGAAGACTGAAGTGTCGGCAAGTCTATATGACTAGCTATTGTGTACCTAAACGGCTCTTGAAGACCCGGGTCAAAACTGGTATTGCTGTCAGACAACTAACGTCTCCTGAGAACACACAGCTAACCTGAGAGAAGCGAAGGACCCCAGTGTACAGGTCTGTATCGTGATGATGGTTCTTTTTTTAAGAACACCTACATAAAGTCCAGCGAGTGTCTTCCTCACTTGGCATCTCCTGCCTCTCCTTCTCATCTGACTTTCTTAAGCTGATCTTCCTCACTGAGTATCTCTCAGTTAGTTTTGCTTCTCTGATCTCTGCCAGTTGATCTGCACTCAGCTGATCTTGAACTTTCTCAGCTGAGAAAACAAGGCTTCTCTGGGGAACGTTTCTGTTCTTATGAGAGAGAAGGTTTCTCGACCTTTACGACTGAATTAAACGAGAGGATACAATAGTCAAAGTTGACCCTGACCACAAAGTACAACATCAGGATGGAGGGGAGGTGTGGTGGCAGGACGTTGGTCGCCACCACCACCACCACTGCTCTAGGACGGCAGCTTCTCGCCAGAGATGTGACGCAAATGACAGCAGCTGTAACATCATGTAACGTCTGAACCGAGATACAGAGAAGCCGCTGTATCTGCTGATTGAAAGAAAATAGAGATGAGGACGACCCTTGAGGTTTAAAGAGGATCGATGACGTGGACAGTGAACAGTTCTTTGAGAGATGCAGCGTTAGATCAGCCAGACACATAACATGGAATTAAGCGAGAAAGAAAAAAAAAAAAACAGATGACTGAAGTAGAATGACTAAGGACATGGTTAATGCAGACACCATACAAGAATATTAGAAGTTGCATGATGAAAAAGAAATTGCATATCAAAATTTCCTGATGATACAAAGCTGGGAAATGAATCTGCAAATGGACTTGAACGTCTTCAGCTTCAAACGGACATAGACACACTGATAGACTGGACTAATAAGTGGCAAACAAGTTTTGACGTCGATAAGTGTAAATTTTTATATATCGTTAGTAAAGTCGAAAAGACAAACTATATTATGAATTCTGCTGAACTGCAAAAGGTAAATGAGGAAAAAGACTTGTGTGTCATGATCTCTGGTGACCTAAAACCAAGTGAGCAGTGCACAGAAGCAGTGAAAAGAGCGAACACAAGACTTAGGTTCATAAGTAGGTCCCTCGAATTTAAATCCAGGGAAATCATCCTTACTCTTTACAGTTCATTGGTTCGTCCCCATCTTGAATATCATGTTCATTTTTGGCTGGCCTACTTGAAGAGAGACACAGACGGAATGGAAAGCTACCAAGATGGTTCTCAGACTGAGAAACAAATCCCATGAGAGCCGACTAAACGACTTGAATCTATTCAGCTCAGAAAAGAGAAAGTTAAGATGTGATCTGATACAAGTATTCAAAATTGCCAAAGGCTCTAATGATCTTGATCTAACAAGCTGCTTAAGAGTTAATTCGTCTGATTTCCCTTGTAGTGCAAAGACGTTTTACCTCGGATGTGGCGGAGCACATTTTCTTGAACAGGATTGTTAACATGGTCCACAGCAGTACTATAGATGATATATAAGAAAAGACGATAAACATTTCGCGGCCCGAAAGATTTTAGAAAATGCAGAAAGCAAACGGATGACTTTCTACAGAGGGGAAATGACCCAAGTGAGAGACAATACTGTTTGTTGCAGAGGGGCAGATCTCTCGGACTTCTACAAGAGAGTGAGCTCCGTCTTACACAAAGCCGGATGGACTGTTTGTATGCTAGGAAGCATCTGACACTGTATTGCGTGGGATGTTGATTAAGAAGCTGCATTACCAGCCAGGAGTAAGGGGGTAAACGGTAGATTGTTTATGTGGAATGGAATAAAAGACGTATGTTAACAGTCATCTCTAGATGGGTCGAGGTGACCAGCGGAGTACCACAGGGTTCTGTAATGGGACCATTACTCCTCTTGAACTATGGAAACGAATTGCCCGAAGATACGTAATCCCAGCTAATATGTCTGCAGATGATGTAATGTTAGGGTGGCCTGCACCAATAGCTAGCGAGAGAGAGATGGGTTGTTGCAAAAGCAAGGGAGATGGAGGAGAATTGCCTAGTACATGGAAAGCCAAATAACAGGAAATCTAATAGTCTCTGACGAGGCTGTCTACAGCAGCCAGGGAGAGGGAGGCTGGCAACACTAACAACTAAAGAGAGGGCGGATGGCTGCCCTAGCAGCGAGGGAGGGAGAGAAGGGCTGCCCCAGCAACCAGGGAGAGAGATTTTTTTTGGATTTGGATTTGTGCCGGAACCCCGGCAAGTTTATTGTGCAACCCACGTTCATCGTGTGAGCGGTAGCGCAAAAGGATTACGGTCACAAAGGGTCTTAGTCAGACCCCATTGGGATGATATTACATGCATTACATAGTTACATAATTTCATATTTCAAGTTCTACCTGCTGGATGCAAAAAGTGGATATAAACTTAAAATATCAGGTATCTTGTCATTAACAATAAGGTGTCGTGACATTTCTTGCAGGGTTTGTTTAGATCTACCCCTAAACGGCTCTATGTTGTTCACATTCTAAGACATAGTGTTCTAGTTTATGTCCAAATCTTTGACCACAAACTTTACAGTTTACACGATTAACATCTCCAGATAGGCCAAAGCTCCTTAAGCATCGCTATTCCGTCTCCATCTGTAGTGTTGGGCGAGGAAGAGCCTTCTGCTCTACCATTCCTTCTCTATATAAAATGATGGGTCCCGAGGAACCTTCTGCTTTACAATCCTGTCGTAATCTATATAGATTAAGGATTTAGGATAATGTTATTGCCCTCCAGGAGATAACCTCCTCATAGACCATCAGGTCTCCAGTTATCCATTTCTCCCACGTACTTTCTTCTGTGCTTCCATACAACATATAGGAAAGGTATCCCAGCCACACATCACGTGGGAGGGGTACCTCTCATCAACACCCCCAGGGGGTAACATACAACGACGATACCTCGACGAGAAACTGTAGTGTTAAGACTCTGTCTCAACGAAACTGGAGGAAGAATGAACGAAGATAATGAAACAAAACTTCCATGACGGAACTCCTACAATATAAAAACACACGTCTGACAATTTTCCGTGGCAAATGTGTTATATGATATTGCCAGAGTCCGTTACTCCTCTCGGTACGGTGGAGGGAATGTATGACGCTTGAAGAAGTCATAAAATGTTGCCTCGGCGCAGTAGGAAACCAGAACCGTCGTGACGGAAGGCTCACACGGTCACATCACATACAGGCGACACACGTCTCATCCTTGCTCCTGGCGGTGTCGGCTGCAGGCCAGTGAGGTGGACCAAACTGAATGAAACGAGGCAGATTATTCCTAGTGACGGAGGCGCTGCTGTTGCACTGTTGGTAACTGTTGCTGGTGATAGGGGTATCCTTTGGCAGCAGGAGTCGCCTCCCTCCTCCCACAGACCTCAGGACACCCCACCATGACTTCTCCTGCGGAAACGAACCGCCGCCACCGCTGGCGGCTCCGTCATATAACGGCCCGTTGCGTGGGAAGGGTCAGGTCGTCGACACTCTGGTCAGGTCAACAGGTGCCCCTGGTCACACGACGCCAGGTGTTCCTGGAACAGTTCCTGAGGGAGGAGAACGTGTCGAGTCGGGTCACGATGGACGTGCGTTGCGCGAGCGAAACTGTGGCACGAGTTACCGGATTCTCCCTCCCGCCTGCGGCGCTGGTAATCCTGCTGAGGGACGGGTGGAGGTGACGCGGCTGCTGAACCTGGCGTAGCTGGGTTACGACCGGTCCACCTCTCTCTCATCCAGGTGGGCGTAAGTAACAGTCACAGTGGATGAGACACCAATCCATCATCCATCATTAGCCGACGGATCTCCCCACTCCCCTGTATCCTCGCCTGGCCATCCTTCACAGCATCCGTTGCGGGAGTCCGGTGCCAGGCGCCTCTCTGATGTCCGGTCCAGCGTCAGAGAGCAGCCGTTCGGGTTCATACAACCAGGTCCATCACGCCGGGTGGCGTAAGGCAGGTTACAGCTTATGATAATACTGAAATACAGCGTTACACTGGCTTAAGTACTCGGAGTAGCCACTCAGGATATCAAAATACTGCATTATTTGACATAAGTGAACGAACATGATTGGTTTGGTTCTAGCTGATCAGGAGGAAAAATTTATATATGAATTTCTAGATTGTTTCACTGAGCAGTTAACGTTATACTGAAGCCTGTGGAGGACGCTCCCCAGTGTGTGTGGGTCATATATGTTGGCAGACCCAACAACCAGACAACAGCGGCTGGTGAGACGAGCGAGGGAATCACAAAACGCCTGCCCAGGAAACTGCACCTCGCTGAGTTTGTCTGAACTGTGCACTCGACACCTTGTACCACTTCTCTGTCACCTGACAGCACAGGCGGGACAGTTATGAATTGCCTGTCATCTTTGCCTTCTTCCTCCCCCTCCCACAACCTCGCTCTCTGTAGTAGATCCCAAAGGAGCCGGGTCGGAGGTCATGCCACCAGCCAGGGGCCTGGTCGGAGGTCATGCCTCCAGCCAGGGGTCGGGTCGGGGGTCATGACACCCTCATGTGGTTCTGAACTGAATACTTGACACCTGACATTACCATTTAGCTCCTAGACTGCTGGAATGATACGTAACACGTCCAATTGGGATATGATTACCTGCTTTACTTGTGCTGAAACTTTCTCTTAAATCACTTCTTGAACAAACGCCTTCGCTGCCAGGTCATGCAGGCTCAGAGTGGTAGTGTTTCCCTGCAAGATCTTCCTGACCTGAACAGTTTATGTGAGACATTGGTGTTGATGAGTCAGCAACCCCACCACTGTTGTCGGATACTTCCCTTAGCGGTGTGTCCGGGTTCAGACGGGTACAATGAGACGGATGTGACCTTGTTTGACCTTGGGAAGTTGCAAAGGAGAGGAAGCGCATCTTAAACTGGTGATTTGGTCTTGTATGACGTTGCTATACGACCTCATGAGTAATGACGGTCGTATGAGGCCATCAGCAGGCAATTATATGTAGATCTGTCTTCATGGAGGAAGAGGAACATCTTGTGGGTGCTGTGAAGTGACGTCTCCAGTCACGGACAAAAGTCCACATCAAGGCCACATTAAGGCCACATCAAGGCCGGACCTTAGATGAAATGTGATTGAAAAATGAGATCACGGGTCATGGCAAATACTCAAGGATCAACAGTAAATTGCACGACGATAAAAGATGCCACAGACACATGAACCTCCATCAAGTCGTCTTGAATATACAGATGATCCCTCAGACCCGCCCTTGGCCTCTGGGCCTTACTGGTGTGGGTGCTGCCCTTGGTCACGATAATGACCTCATGAAACCTGTTACCCATGGCGGAGTCCGTTGATGTCTGGCGAGGGAGCGAGAGGGACTTGCTTCCCCTTAATGAATCAATCATTCTGTCAAGAGTTAAGCTCATGGATGAGCTCAAGTGAAACTAATTTGACACAAAGTTAAGTTCATGAAGTCTCAGAAAAGATGAGAGGACGAAGAGTCAACAGTTCAGAATGCCGACAGAAGGACTAAGACGTATAAAGTACGGATCTCTCGGGTTGTTCGCCAGACAGATGGTGCCTTGTGGACCAACTCTCGTGGGAACACCTGAGTGAGGCGCTGAAGAGGTTACGGGTCCTTCATTACCTGCAGGAAGGACGTCGTTATCTGGCTTGCAATCAAGGCGCTAGAGGGAATGGTGCTCACTGGTGGGTGGCTGTTGCCGAGCTACCGACGGGGAAGAGGAAAGAGGGTGCCAGAGAAAGCAGTGAAAACAATTATTGTAACGCAACTTGTATTATTCTACCTTGACTTGGGAGAGTCTGTCTTGACCTGGAAGAGTCTATCTTAATATGGTCGACTAATTTGACCTGGTAGAACATAGTTGCCTTGGCTGAGCTTAGCTTGATCTGAGGTAGACTAGTTTCACCTGGGAGAGTTTAGCTCATCTCCCCCTCCTGAGCCCAGCCTGAGGTGGTGAGTGTGAGAACCCTTCTTCAGAAGACAAACCCCAGAACCAACACTCCCACATCTGAACCATCTTCAGACTGTCATTGCCACATGACCCCAACGTTTCGCGCCTCCATCCGGTGAGCGTTGGGGTCGCCACTCCACATCCTTTCCAGTATCCACCTCCGTGGGTGGACCTGCCATGCTCTTGATGGCTGCCGAGGAAGAGTTCATATCACTTAGCGTCTCCGCAAACGACTTTTCGTTTCGATCAAGGTCGTTCCGTTGCCGCTTCTTGTACCCTGGGTCGTCATATCCGGTTTAGAAAACGTTCTCACCAAGATAATGACTTGATTCTAGTTCGTCTGACGACCCAAGACACTTACGTCGGATCTCGATGGCTTTATATTAGCTATAAGGACGTCTTGCCTCAGTGTAACGTCAGTGATAAGTGTCCTACTTCCAGCTTTGGTTTAACAGACGACTTCAAACTCCATGTTCATTCAAGCAAGAGACAGGCTCGGGCCAGTTTTTATGAGAAGTAATCAAAGTTTGCCTTTAGCTGACCTGCCACAACCTGACTCATTCTGCACATTATCGAATTTATCTCTGCCTTTAACTCCCTTGCCGCTAGCGATCTGAGTCACCCGGGGACGTCGTCTGGTGGGGATAGGCTCGCTCGCTCGCCGGCTTGCTCCATGTTTATAAACAAACTAAGAGAACGAGTCTATACACCAAATCGCATCAACTCTACCTAATCCTCTCTGATAAGTTTCCTTACATGGAATTTTATGAAGATACGCGATCTATTAGAGCTGAAAATTCCTGCAGGGGTTCAAAAGTTTTAGTATAATGTTCTTCAGCAAAGAAAATCACTTTTTCGACGAAGGATGAATGCTTATGACTCGGCGTCAACATAGAATCTCTTTGTGTCTGGGATTACGAGCATAATCATAGGTTTGGCTAATACACTTGGAATTTCAGGTCTTCGTACAGTACAGCCTTTGTACAAGAATTTGCAGCGTCACTCGCTCCTGTTAACGTTGAGAACGATGTAATGTGAAGCCAACGGGCCATTTTGTATCAAGAGGAGCTCAAATGTAAGCTTCCAGGAACAACCCTGATGACCCTATAGAGTGGGTCTCGCCCCAGTCGTGTAACTGGTCAGAATTTCACGGACTTTTGAGTAGGTAAATAACCCGATCCTTCATGATGTTGGAACGGCTCGTACTTCGACACCTTGATGAGTAGCTCGCCCGGAACGAGCGAGAAAAAGTTTTTTCTTCATCTTTTTTACAAGAGACTGAGAGCAGACGACGAGTTGAGACGTCTTCCTCTGCTGCTGTACGCCAGGAGGAACAGCAGAGCTTTAGGCATGGGAAGTATCAGACCGTGTGGGGCGGAGCAAGATCATCTGTCTCACTGGTCAGGACGACTGAGGCAAATGATACTGAAGACATCCGGCTCATGGCTGTGAACCCTCTGTACTGTCAGAGGAGGATGTTTTGCTGTGTAGGTGATGCAGGGTAGCGCGTAGCTCTCACCGTTGTTAAGTGTTATGTATGAGGAAGAGAGATTGCATGTTTGCAGTCCACGCATGGGTGAGGCAGAAAACAAGGAAAGGCACATGGGTTTAAGGAATGACACTTGACGGCCACTAAAGTGCTGGCTCACTGGTCAGCTGTCACTTCCCCTACCGATACTCAGGCAGCAGTACCGGTGCTATCTATACCTCCCTGGACAGAGAGAAAGAGAGAGAGAGAGAGAGTAGCAACGCAGGGTTGGAGGTAGCAATAAATCAACAGCTTCCACCAAGACGTGAGCCTACGACCCAGGAAGGGGAGGAACCTTTCCTGTTTAAAGACAGCTTCAGATGCATAGCTCTTCGATCAAAGACTGAAACTTTTAATTCGCGTTTGATTCCACGATCGTAAGCTGCAGCCGGGGAGGGGGTTAGCCGTGAGCGAGAGGGGCCATCAAGCCAGACTAGAGGCGCCCCTCAGACTGGTGTCATCGTTATGCTTTCCGGCTGACTTGGCGCCACTACCGCGGTGGCGGCGGCGGCAGGCGAGGGGTTGGGCCCGCCTAACTATGGTATTCATCTTCTCAGTCGCTCGTGGCTGTTCACTGGCCCCAGTCCTGCCCCGCCCTCTCGATTCAGACGCCAGCCCTGCCCCACCGGTTCTAGTCTTGACCAGACCAGGTAGCTTGAACGTTGTCCCACCCTACTAGCCTTAGCTTTAACATACCTTTCTTACACAGGGAAATAACATCCTCGTGGCATGACAGGCATGGAAGACTTTATAAAATACACCTGAGATCCAAAGGTGCCAATGCAGAGAGAGACAGAGAGAGAGAGAGAGAGAACACCTTAAACATGCGGGGCCCAAGACTCTTCAACGCCTTGCCATCTGCCATCAGAAA
>JAYMFT010044384.1:0-15487 GCA_038088735.1 Panulirus argus | reverse complement strand
CAATTTCTCAAGTCTCTCTATATTTCAATTAGGGCCCGGCCTTGATGTGGACTTTTGTCCGTGACTGGAGCCTTCAAAAAAAAAAACAAATTCTGGGTAGAGCTTTCATGGGTGTAACCAAAACGTTTGGGAGAACCTTACTGGGTGGAGCAATAAGGTCTGTGAGAGCCTCCTTGGGTGGAACCGCATGTATCTGGGGACCCTTCGTGGGTGGAGCCACAAGGTCTGGGATAGCCTTCCTGGGCGGAGTCAGAGGGTTGGGAGAGCCTCCCTGGTGGGTGGAACCGCAAGTGTCTGGGGAGAGCTCACGGATGGAACCAAAGGTTTAGGTGGGTTTTCCTGGGTCTAGCCACAAGGATTGCAAGAGCCTTCCTCGGTGGAACCAAAAATTGTGGGAAAGCCATCCTGGGCGGAACCACAAGGTCTGGGAGAACCTCCTTATGTGGAACCACAGTGGTCTGAGAGAGCCTTCTTTAGTGGAACCACAAGGTCTGGGAGGGCCTTCCTGGGTGGAACCACAAGGTCTGGGAAAACCTTCCTTTGCAATACCACAAGGTTCCAGCTGGAAGTGCCTTTCTGGGTAGAATCACGAGGTCTGGGAGAGCCCTCATGGGTGGAACCAAAATGTCAGGGAAAACGTTCTTGGGTAGAGCCACAAGGTCTACTAAAGCCCTCCTTGGTCGAGACAAAAGGTCTGAAAGAGCCTTCCTCAATGTAGCTAATATGTATAGGAGAGCCAACCTGGATGGAGCCGCAAGGTCTGGGAGAACCTCCCTGGATGGAACCATAAGGTTTGGGAGAGCCTTTCTGGGCGGAACCACAAGGTCTGGGAAAGCCTTCCTGGGTGGAGCTACAGGATCTTGGAGAACTTCCTGAGGTGGAACCGCAAGGTCGGGGAAAGCCAACTTGGATGGAACCGCAAGGTCTGGGAGAGCCTTACTTGGTGGAACCACAAGGTCTGGGGGAGACTTCCTGAGCGGAGCCACTAGATCTTGGAGAGCCTCCTAGGTTGAAACCATAAGGTCTCGGAAAACCTTCCTGAGTGGAGGCACAAGGTCTAGGATAACCTTCCTGGGTGGAGCCATATGTCTGGGAGGACTTTGATGGGCGGAGCCAAAAGGTCTGGGACAGCTTCTTTGGGTGGAACCAAAAGGTCTGGGAGAGCGTTCCTGTACGGAGCAACAAGGTCTGGGAGAGCTTCATAATATGGAGCCAGATGGTGTTAGAGAGCCTTAATGAGTGGAACCACAAGGTCAGGGAGAGCCTTCCTAAATGAAGCCACAAGGCCTGAGAAAGCCTTTCTGAGTGGAACCACAAGGACTAGGAAAACCATCCTGGGTGGAGCCACGGGGTCTGGTAGATCCTCCTTGGATGGAGCCACAAGGTCTGGGAGAGCTTTCATGGGTTGAACAACAAAGTCTGGGAAGGCCCTACTTGGTGGAGCCAAAAGGGCAAGGAGAACCGTCGTCGGTGTTGCCAAAAGGTCTGGGAGAGCCTTCCTGGACGGAGCCACAAGGTCTAGGAGAACCTTCCTCGGTGGAACCACAAGGTCGGGGAAAGCCTTCCTTGGTGGAACTAAAAGGTCTGGGAAATTCTTCCTGGGCGGAATCGCAAGGTCCGGGGCAACTTTCCTGAGTGGAAGCAAAAGGTCTGTTAGAGCCCTCCGTGGTGGAGCCACAAGGTCTGAGAGAGCCTTCTTAGGCGTAGCCAAAAGGTCTTGCAGAGCCTTCCTGGGTGGAGCCACAAGGTCTGGGAGAGCAACCCTGGATGGAGCCACAAGATTCGGGAGAGCCCACATGGACGAAACCTTAAGGTCTGGTAGAGCCTTCCAAGGCGGAACCACAAGATCTTGGAGAGCCTTCCTGAGTGGAGCCTTAAGGTCTGGAAGAGCCTTTCTGGACGGAGCCAAAAAGTCTCGGAGATTATTAATGGGCGGAGTCAAAAGGTTTGGGAGAGCCTTCCTGGGTGGAACCTCCACCCACAAGGACTGGGAGAGCACTCGTCGATGGAGCCACAAGATTTGGGAGAGCCTACATGGGCGGAACCGAAAGGTCTGGTAGAGCCTTCCTATGTCAAACCACAAAGTCTTGGACTGCCTTCCTGGGTGGAGCCTCAAGGTCTGGAAGAGCCTTTCTGGACGGAGCCACAAAATCTTGGAGAGCATCAATGGGCGTAGCCAAAGGGTCTGGGAGAGCCTCCTTGGGTGGAACCAGAAGGTCTGGGAAAGCCTTCCTGGGTGGAATCGCAAAGTCTGGAGAGCCTTCCTGGGTGTAGCTAAAAGGTCTGGGAGAGCCTCCCCGGGTGGAACCACAAGGTCTGAGGGAGCCTTCCTGGGCGGAGCCACAAGATCTGGGAGAACATCCGTGGATTGAGTCACAAGATTTGGGAGAGCTTACCTGGGCGGAACCTCAAGGTCTGGTAAGGCCTTCCTAAGTCAAACCAAAGGGTCTTGGAGAGCCTTCCTGAGCCTAACCACAAGGTCTGGAAGCGCTTTTATGGAGGGAGCCAAAAAGCTTTGGAGAGCATCAATGGATGGAGCCAAAAGGTCTGGGAAAGCCTCCGTGGGTGTAACCACAAGTTCTAGGAGGACCTTAATGGGTGGAACCACAAGGTCTGGGAGTGCTTTCGTGGGTGGAACCACAAGGTCCTGGAGAACCTCCTCGGTGGAGCCACAAGGTCTGGGAGAGCCTCCATAGGTGGAGCCAAAAGGTCTGGATAGCCTTCCTGGGTGAAGCCACAAGGTCAGGGAAAGCCTTCCTAGGCGGAGACACCAGGTCTGGGAAAGCCACCCTGGGTGGAACTACAAGGTCTGGGAGAGACTTCTTGGATGGAGCCACAAGGTCTGGGAGAGCCCCCATGTGTGGAACCACTAGGTTCTGGGAAAGTCTCCCTAGGTAGAACCACAAGGTCTGAGAAAGCCATCCTGGGTGGAGCCACAAAGTCTTTGAGAACCGTCCTGGGTACTTTAATATTAATTATCCCAAATCGTTTAATGGTACCAGTTATCATAAGTACTTTAATGATATCAATTATCACAAGTACTTCAACGATATCAGTTACCCAAATACTTTAATGATACCAGATATCAAAAGTACTTTAATATCATTTATCACAGGTACATTCATGGTACCAATTATCACAAGTGCTTTAATGATAACAGTTATCTCAAATACTTTAATGATATCATTTATCACAAGAACTTTAATGATATCACTTATCACAAGTGTTTTAATGTTATCAACTATCACAAGTGCTTTAATGATATCAATTATCACAAGTGCTTTAATAATATCGGTAATCACAAATACCTTAATTATATCAGTTATCACAAGAGCTTTATTGATATCAATTATCAGAAGTACTTTAATAAAACCATTTATAACAAGTACTTTAATGATGTTAGTTATCAAAAGTGCTTTAATGATATCAAGTATTACAAATGCTTTAAAGATATCTGTTATCACAAGTACTTTAATGATATAAGTTATCACAAGTACCTTAATGATATCAGTTATCACAAGTGCATTAATGATATCAGCTATCAAAGTGCTTCAATGATATAAGTTATCACAAATACCTTAATGATGTCTGTTATAATAAGTGTTTTAATGATATCAGTTATAGCAAGAGTTTTAATAATTTTAGTTATCACAAATGCTTTAATGATATCAGCTATCACAAATACCTTAATGAAATCAGTTATCACAAGTGCTTTATTGATATCATTTATCAAAAATGCTTTAATAATATCAATTATCACAAATACCTTAATGATATCAGCTATCACAAGTGCTTTGATGATATCACTTATCACAAGTACTTCAATGATATCACTTATCACAATTACCTTAACAATATCAGGTCACAAATGCTTTAATGATATCAGATATCACAAGTGCTTTAATGATATCAGTTATATACCTTAATGATATCAGTTATCGTAAGTGCTTTAATGATATCAGTTACCACAAGTATTTTAATGATATCAGTTATCACACATGCTTTAATGATATCAGTTATCGCAAGTGCTTTAATGATATTAGTTATCACAAATACCTTAATGATATCGGTAATCACAAGTACTTTATTGATATTAGTTATCTCAAGCACTTTAATAATATCAGTCACCACAAGTGATTTAATGATATCAATTATCACAAGTACTTTAATGATATCAGTTATTACAAGTGCTTTAATAATATCAATTATCACAAGAACTTTAATGATATTGATTATATCAAGCTCATTAATGATATCAGTCATCACAAGTGCTTTAATGATATCATTTATCACAAGTACTTTCATGATATCCGTAATCACAAGTGCTTTAATAATATCAATTATCACAAGTACTTTAATGATATTAATTATCTCAAATAATTCAATGATACCAGTCATTCCAAATACTTTAATGATATCAGTTATCACAAATGCTTAAATGATATCAGGTATCACAAATGCTTCAAGGATATCAGGTATCACAAGTACTCTAATGATATCAGTTATCCCAAGTACTTTAATTATATAAGTTATCACATATACCTTAATTATATCAGCTACTACAATTGTTTTAATGATATAAGTTATAACAAATACCTTAATGATATCAGTTATCACAAACACCTTAGTGATATCAGTTATCACAAGTGCTTTAATGATATCATTTATCACAAATGCCTTAATGATACCATTTATCACAAGTTCTTTAATGACATCAGTTATCACAAGTGCTTTGTTGATTTCAGTTATCACAAATGCTTTAACGATATCAGTTATCACAAGTGCTTTAATGATATCAGTTTTCAAAAGCACCTTCATGATATTAGTTATCACAAGTTCTTTAATGATATCAGTTACCACAAGTACTTTAATGATATCAGTTATCACAAGTACTTTAATGATATCAGTTATCACACATGCTTTAATGATACCAGTTATTACACCAGTTATTATAAGTGCTTTAATGATATCAGTTATCACAAAAACCTTAATAATATCAGTTATCACAAGTACTTTAATGATATTAGTTATCTCAAGTACTTTCATGATATCATTCATCACAAGCGCTTTAATGACATCAATTATCACAAGTACTTTAATGATATCAGTTATCACAAGTGCTTAAATAATATCAATTATCACAAGTGCTTCAATGATATCCGTAATCACAAGTGCTTTAATAATATTAATCATCACAAGTACTTTAATGATATTAATCGTCGTAGATAATTTAATGATACCAGTTACCACAAATACTTTAATGATATCAGTTATCACAAGTGCTTTAATGATATCAGTTATCAGAAATGCTTTGCTGATATCAGTTATCACAAGTGCTTTAATGATATAATTTATCACAAGTACTTTAATGATATCAGTTATCACAAGTGTTTTAATGATACCAGTAATCACAAATGCTTTAATGATATCAGTTATCACAAGTACTTAAATGATATCAGTTATCACAAGTGCTTTAATTATATCAGTAATCAAAAATACCTTAATGATATCAGTTATCACAAGTGCTTTAATGATAGTTACCAGTGAATAAGAAACTTACTGTTAGTTATAAAACATCTGTTGGAAATTGACTGCAGGATTTGCACATATTAGATCATTCTATTTCTTTACTGTAGTAACTGAATACCTTCCCTACGGTACCCGGCCTCTGTAATGATATCGTAAAAATTTCCATTCATCTTCTACACTACTTGATATGCCCTCATAGGGCTCAAATGCCGGAGGTAGTGTTGGGTGAGGAGGAGTCTTCTGCTGTACTATACTGTCATTACCTTCGTTCATTAGGGATGTGGTTCATTATTACTGTCCACTAAAAGATAACCTCGTTATATGCCTTCAGGTTTTCTGTTGTCTCTCCGGTTCAAATATAACATGTTATGAGTGAATCACATCTATGGCCCCTTCTCCCAAATGGGCCAATTCCATCGCCCATTCAAGCGGTATCGTGCAAATGGCCCGCCCCCAGCGGACACTTCCCCCTATCCTCTATTGGGCCGCACCCATACCCTCGCCCCAGGAAGCATCCATGGCCCCCTCGGCAGACCACATCCATGGCTGGGCCACGGTATCTTAGCATCATTACGATGAGTCGCGTCCTCGTAATGTCCATGTCCATGATCATCGCCATACCAGTGGTCCTCGCTCATAGGTCTCGGTGGTCAATGTCCGTGCCCCTACTCACCGACACCCTCACCCTGTGGGCCAAGCGCATTGTGCCATCCCTTCAGTGGCTTGCTGCCATGCGCGCATCTAACGTCCATGGTCCTCCTCCAGTGAGCCTGGCCCATGGAATCATCAGTGACTCCAGCGTCGGTTCGGTCTAAATGACACGCGTCCATGGCCCGCTGTGAGCGGGCCTCGCCCATGACCCCCTAGAGCACGGATGCACGTCTCCCTCCCAGCCCCTTGGCCAGCGGGCCGCGTATGTGGCCCACTTGTGGAGGTCACCGGCGTACGTTGGCCGCCCGTCCTCTTCTCACTCTCGACTGTATCTGGGGCAGAAGCCAGCAACTTTCGGCGGGTGGCGGCAGCGGCGAACGTCTCCTCCAAGTGTCCTTCGCCGCCTCCCTCCCCTCCTCCTCCAGCACTCAAAGCTGAATAGAAAGTCTCCATTCTCTCCTGTGACACTCACTACTGGCATGCTGCATGGTGTTGCTACACTCCTCCCACACTGGTGCTACACTCCTCTCATGTTGTGTGGTTGGTGCTACACTCTTTTCACGCTGTGTAGTGGTGATACACTCCTCCCATGCTGTGTAGTGGTAATACACTCCTCCCACAGTGTGAAGGGGTGCTACACTCCTCCCATGGTGTGTAAGAGTGATACACTCCTTCCATGGTGTGCAATGGTGATACACTCCTCCTACAGTGTGTGGGGATGCTACACTCCTCCCATGGTGTGTAGTGGTGATACACTCCTCCCATAGTGTGTAGTGGCGATACACTCCTCCCATCGTGTGTAGTGTTGATACACTCCTCCCATGGTGTGTAATGGTGCTACACTCTTCCCATGGTATGCAACGGTGCTACACTCCTCCCATGCTTTGTAGTTGGTGCTACACTCCAGCCATGCTGTGTGGTTGGTGCTACACTCCTCCCATGCTCTTTGATTGACGCTACACTCTTCCCATGGTGTGTGGTTGGTGCTATACTCCTCCCATGGTGTGTACTGGTGATATACCCCTCCCAAAGGGTGTAGTGGTGCTACATTCCCCCATAGTGTGTGGTTGTTGCTACACTCCTCCCTTGGTGTATAGCGGTGTTGCACTCTTCCCATGGTGTGTGGTTGGTCCTACATTCTTCCCTTGGTGTGTGGTTGGTGCTATACTCCTCCCATGCTGTGTAGTGGTGATACACTCCTCCCTTTGTGTGTAGTGGTGCTACATTCCTCCCATGCTGTGTGGTTGGTGCCACAATCCTCCCATTGTGTGTAGTGATGATGCACCTCTCCCAAGCTGTGTGGTTAGTGCTACACTCTTCCCATGATGTTTGGTTGGTACTACACTCCTCCTATGGTTTTTGTTTGGTGATAAACAACTCCCATTGTGTGTGGTTGGTGCTACACTCCTCCCATGCTGTGTGGTTGGTGCTACACTCCTCCCATGGAATTTGATTGGTGCTACACTCCTCCCATGGTGTGTGGGTGGTGCTACACTCCTCCCTTCGTGTGTAGTGGTGTTACACTCTCTCCTTGCTGTGTACCGGTGCTGCACTCCTCCCATGGTGTGTGGTTGGTGATACACTCCTCCCTAGTTCTGTGGTTAGTGCTACACTCCTCCCATGCTCTGCCTTTTGTGCTACACACCTCCCTTGTTGTTTGGTTGGTGCTTTACTCCTCCCATGCCGTGTTGCTGGTACTACACTCCTCCATGGTGTGTGGTTGGTGCTACAATCCTCTTATGGCGTGTGGTGGTGCTACACTCCTCCCATGGTGTGTGGATGGTGCTACACACCTCCCTTGGTGTGTAGTGGTATTACAGTCCTCCCATGCTGTGTTGCTGGTACTACACTCCTCCCAGACTCAGACTCAGACTCTCCTCCCTTGGTGAGTAGTGGTGTTACACTCCTCCCATGCTGTGTGGTTGATGCTACTCTCCTCCCTTGGTGTGTGGTTGATGCTACACTCCTCCCTTGGTGTGTTGTGGTGCTACACTCCTCCCATGGTGTGCAGTGGTGTTACACTCCTCCCTTTGTGTGTAGTGGTGCCACACTACTCCCATGGTGTGTGGCTGTGCTACACTCTTCCCATGGTGTGTGGTTGGTGTTACGCTCCTCCCATGCTCTGTGGTTTGTGCTACACACCTCCCATGCTGTGTGGTTGGTGCTACACTCCTCCTGGGCTGTGTTGCTAGTACTACACGCCTTCCATGGTGTGTGGTTGGTGCTGTACTCCTCCCATGCTGTGTGGTCGGCGTTAAACTCCTCCCTTGCTGTGTGGCTGGTGCTACACTCCTTCCATACTGTGTGGCTAGTGCTGTACTCTTCCCTTGGTGTGTAATGGTGTTACACTCCTCCCATGCTATGTGGCTGGTTCTGCACTCCTCCCACGCTGTGCTGTTGGTGCTGCATTCCCCCCTTGCTGTGTAGCGGTGCTACATTTCTCCTATGGTGTGTGGTTGGTGCTAAACTCGTCCCTTGGTGTGTAGTGGTGCTACATTCGTCCCTTGGTGTGTAGTGGTGCTACACTCCTCCCATTCTGTGTGGTTGGTGCTAAACTCCTTCCACGATATGTGGATGGTGCTACATTCTTCCCATGCTGTGTGGTTAGTACTACACTAATCCCATGCTGTGTAGTAGTACTGCATTTCCCCCTTGGTGTGTAGTGGGCAAACACTCTTCCCATGCTGTGTGGTTGGTGCTACACTCCTCCCATGCTGTGTGGTTGGTGCTACACTCCTCCCTTGGTGTGTAGTGCTGTTACACTCCTCCCATGCTGTGTGGCTGGTGCCATACTCCTCCTATGCTGTGTGGTTGGTGCTACACTTATCCCATGCTGTGTGGTTGTTGCTACACTCCTACCATGATGTGTAGTGGTGCTACACTCCTCCCATGATGAGTGGTTAGTGCTACACCCCTCCCATGGTGTGTAGTGGTGTTACACTTTCCCATGCTGTGTGGTTGGTGCTCTACTCCTCCCATGCTGTGTGGTTGGTGGTACACTCTCTCCATAGTATGTAGTGGTGCTACATTCCTCAGTTGCTGTGTTGTGGTGCTACACTCCTCCCATTCTGTGTGGTTGGTGCTACACTCCTCCCATGGTGTGTAGTGGAGCTATATTCCTCCCATAGTGTGCTGTTGTTGCTACACTCCTCCCTTGGTGTGTAGTGGTGTTACACTCCTCTATTGGTGTGTAGTGGTGTAACACTCCTCCCTTGGAGTATTGTTGGTGCGACACTCCTCCCATGCTGTGTGGTTGTTGCTGCACTTCTCCCATGTTGTGTGTTTGGTGCTGCACTCTGTCCATTGTGTGTAGTGGTGATAAATATCTTCCTTGGTGTAAAGTGGTACTATTTTCCTTCAGTTGTGTGTGGTTGGCGCCACACTCCTCCACTAGTGTGGAGTGATGAAACACTCCTCCCATGGTATGTAGTGGTGATACACTACTCCCATAGTATGAAGTGTTGCTACACTTCTCTCACGCTGTGTGGTTGGCGCTACACTCTTCCCATAGTGTGTGGTTGGTGCTACACTCCTTCAATGGTGTGTAGTGGTGATACACTCCTCCCTCTGTGTGTCGTGGTGTTACATTCCTCCAGTGCTGTGTGGTTGGTGCAACACTCCTCCCATGATGTGTTGTGGTGCTACACTCCTCCCAAGGTGTGTAGTGGTGCTATACTTCTCCCGTGGTGTGTTGTTGCTACACTCCTCTCTTGGTGTGTAGTGGTGTTACACTCCTCCTTTGGTGTTTAGTGGTGTTACACTCCTTCCTTGGTGTGTGGTTGATGCGACACTCCTCCCATGCTGTGTGCTTGATGTTACACTCCTCCCTTGGTATTTGGTTGGTGCAACACTCTTCCCATGCTGTATGGTTGGTGCTACATTCTTCCTATGCTGTGTGGTCGGTGTTACACTCCTCCCTTGGTATTTGGTTGGTGCTACACTCCTTCCATTCTGTGTGGTTGGTGCTACACTCCTCCCATGCTGTGTAGTGATGCTAAACTCTTCCCCTGGTGTGTAGGGATGCTACACTACTCCCATGGAGTCTGGTTGGTGCTACACTCCTCCTATGGTATTTGATTGGTGCTGACACTTTTCCTATGATTTGTAGTTGGTGCCACACTCTTCCCATAGTATGTGGTTGGTGCTACACTCCCCCCATGCTGAATGCTATGTGCTTGGTGCTACACTCCTCCATTGCTCAGTAACGGTGCTAAACTCCTGTCTTGGTGTGTGGTTGGTGCTACATTCCTCCCATGCTGTGTAGTTGGTGCTACACTCCTCTCATGCTGTGTGGCTGGTGCCCCACTCCTCCCATGCTGCTTGGTTGGTGCTATACTCCATCCTTGGTGGGTATTGGTGTTACACTCATCCCATCCCGTATGGTTGGAGCTACACTCCTCCTGTAGTGTATGGTTCGTGCTACACTCCTTCCTTCGTGTGTGGTGGTTTTACACTCCTCCCATGCTGTGGAGCTGGTGCTCTTCTCCTAGTCTGTGTAGTGGGTCTACCCTCCTCCCATGCTACATGAATCCTATGGTGTGTAGCAGTGCTACACACGTTCCATGGTGTGTAGTAGTGTTACACGTCTCCAGTGCTGTGTGGTTGGTGTTACACTCCTCCCTTGGCGTGCAGTGGTGCTACACTCCTGTCTTGGTGTGCGGTGATTTTACACTCCTCCCATGCTGTAGGGCAAGTGCTACACTTCTCTTATTCTATGTAGAGGGTCTACAATCCTCCCATACACCATTGATCCCATGGTGTATAGTAGTGCTACACACCTCCCATAGTGTGTAGTAGTGTTACACTCCTCCAGTGCTTTGTGGTTCGTGTTACACTCCTCCCTTGGTGTTCAGTGATGCTACCCTCCTTCCTTGGTGTGTGGTGATTTTACACTTCTCCCATGCTCTGGGGCTGGTGCTACACTTCTCCCAGTCTGTGCAGTGGGTCAACATTCCTTCCATGCTGTGTGGTTGGTGCTACGCTCCTCCCATGGTGTGAAGTGGTGCTACACTCCTCCCATGGTGTGTGATTGCTGCTACACTCCTCCCATGGTGTGTGATTGCTGCTACACTCCTCCCATGGTGTGTGATTTGTGCTACACTCCTCCCATGCTGTGTGGCTGGTGCTCCACTCCTCCCATGCTGTTTTGTTGGTGCCACATTCCTCCCTTGGTATGTTGTGGTGTTACAATCATCCCAACCTGTGTGGCTTGTGCTACACTCCTTTCTT
The DNA here is from genome assembly GCA_038088735.1 of Panulirus argus. Taxonomy (NCBI): domain Eukaryota; kingdom Metazoa; phylum Arthropoda; class Malacostraca; order Decapoda; family Palinuridae; genus Panulirus; species Panulirus argus. The sequence continues at coordinate 4,078 of JAYMFT010044384.1, read as the reverse complement.
GGTGTGCAGTGGTGCTACACTCCTTCCATAGTGTGTGGTTGGTGCTAGACTCCACCAGTGGTGTGTAGTGGTTTTACACTCCTCCCATGCTGTGTAGCTGGTGCTACATTCCTCCCAGTCTGTGTAGTGGGTCTACACTCCTCCCACACTATATGGTTGGTGCTGCACTCCTCCTATGGTGTAAATTGGTGCTTCACTCCTCCCACAGTGTGTTGTGGTGCTAGACCTCTAACTTGGTGCGTAGTGGTGTTACACTCTTCCCGTGATGTGAGTGGTGCTACACGCCTCCTCTGGTGTGTAGCAAAGTTGTGTGGCTAGTGCTACACTCTTCCCATGCTGTGTGGTTGGTGCTACACTCCTCCCATGCTTTGTGATTGGTGCCACATTCATCCAATGGTGTGTAATGGTGCTACACTCCTCAATTGCTGTGTAGTGGTGCTACACTTCTACCATGGTGTGTGGTTGGTGCTACTCTCCTCCCTCGGTGAGTAATGGTGTTACACTCTTCACTTGGTGTGTAGTGGTGCTACACTCCTCCCATTCTGTGTGGTTGGTGCTACACTCTGTCGATAGTATGTAGTGGTGATACACTCCTTCCTTGCTGTGAAATGGTACTTCATTCCTCCCGTGATGTGTGGTTGGTGATACACTCCTCCCAAGGTGTGCAGTGGTGATACACTCCTCCCATAGCATGTAGTGTTGCTACACTCCTCCCATGCTGTGTGGTTGGTGCTACACTCCTCCCATGTTGTGTGGCTAGTGCTACACTCCTCCCATGCTGTGTGGTTGGTGCTACACTCCTCCCATGGTATTTTGTTGGTGCTACATTCCTCCCATACTATGTAGTGGTGCCACACTCCTCAATTGCTGTGTAGTGGTGCTATACTCTTACCATGGTGTGTGGTTGGTTCTGCACTCCTCACTTTGTGAGTATTGGTGTTACACTCTTCTCTTGGTATGTATTGTTGCCACGCTCCTCCCATGCTATGTGGTTTGGGCACACTCTTCCCATGGTATGTAGTGGTGCTACACTCCTCACAAGGTGTGTAGTGGTGCTACAATCCTCCCTTGGTGTATGGTTGTTGCTACACTTCTCCCTTGGTGTGTAGTGGTGTTACACTCCTCAATTTAGTGTGTAGTGGTGTTACACTCCTCCCTTGGTGTGTAGTTGGTGCGACACTCTTCCCATGCTGTGTGGTTGGTGCTACACTCTTCCCATGGTATTTTGTTCGTGCTACACTCCTTCCATGGTGTGTGGTTATTGCTACATTCCTCCCACGCTGTGTGGTTGGAGTTACACTCCTCCCATGGTATTTGGTTGGTGCTACATTCCTCCCATGGTGCGTAGTGCTGCCACACTCCTCAGTTGCTGTGTAGTGGTGCTACACTTCTACCATGGTGTGTGGTTGGTTCTACACTCCTCCCTTGGTGAGTAATGGTGTTACACTCTTCGCTTGGTGTGTAGTGGTGCTACACTCCTCCCAGGTTGTGAGGGTGGTGTCACACTCCTCCCATGCTGTGTGGTGGTGCTATACTCTGTCCGTGGTGTGTAGTGGTGATACACTCCTCCCTTGCTCTGAAATGGTACCATATTCCTCCCGTGGTGTGTGTTTGGTGCTACACTCCTCCCATGGTGTGCAGTGGTGATACACTCCACCCATAGTATGTAGTGTTGCTACACTCCAACTTTGCTGTGGTTTTTGCTACACTTCTCCCATGCTCTGTCGTTAGCGCTACACTCTTCCCATAGTGTGTGGTTGGTGCTACACTCCTCCCTTGGTGTGTGGTTGTTACTACACTCCTCCCTTGGTGTGTAGTGGTGCTACACTCCTCCCATGGTGTGTACTGGTGCTGCACTCCTCCCAAGGTGAGTAGTGGTGCTACAATCCTTCCAAGGTGTGTGGTTGTTGCTACACTTCTCCCTTCTTGTGTAGTGGTGTTACACTCATCCCAACCTGTGTGGCTTGTGCTGCACTCCTCTCTTGGTGTGCAGCGGTGCTACACTCTTCCCATGTTGTGTGGTTAGTGCTACACTCCATCCGTGGTGTGTAGTAGTTTTACTCTCCTCCCATGCCGTGTGGCTGGTGCTCCACTCCTCCCATGCTGTGTGTTTGGTGCTACACTCCTCCCATGCTGTGTGGTTGGTGCTACACTCCTCCCATGCTATGTGGTTGGTGCTACACTCCTCCCATGCTATGTGGTTTGTGCTACAGTACTCCCATGCTGTGTGGTTGGTACTACACTTCTCTCATGCTGTGTGGTTGGCGCTACACTCCTCCCATGCTGTGTGGTTGGTTCTACACCCCTCTCATGCTATGTAGTTGGTGCTACACTCTTCTCTTGGTGTATTTTGGTGCTACACTCCTTCCATAGTGTGCAGTAGATTTACACCCCTCCCTTGGTGTGTAGTGGTGCTTCACTTCTCCCATGCTGTGTGGTTGGTGCTACACTCTACCCATGGTGTGTAGTGATGCTATACTCCTCCCTTGGTGTGTAGGGGTGCTACACTCCTCCCATGCTGTGTCTTTGGTACTACACTCCTCCCATGTTGTGTAGTTGGTGTTACACTCCTCCCATGCTATGTGGTTGGTGCTACACTCCTCCTTTAGTGTGTAGTTGTTTACACTCCTCCCACTGCGTGTAATGGTGCTGCACTTCCCATTTTTTGTAGTGGCGCTACACTCTTCCTATGGTGTGTGGTGTCCTACTGTAATAGTAGTCCACACGTTCCTCATCACAGCCTTCTACATCACTATCCTGCCACCATCCATGGTGGTGGGTGAGGTTGAGCCTTCTACATTACTATCTAGTCTTCCCCTACGTACAATATGAATGTAGTCCAATGAAGATTTCCTTCAGCAGATGGCCTGGTCATAGACCATCATGACTGCTACCTGTCCTGACTATGTGCCGCTCAATATGTGCCACGGCATATCTGTGGGTGTAATGCACACCATACCTCCAACACACTTTTCACTCAAAACACCACATACTTTCCCTACCTCCAATATACCTATGCTACACTCTACCTTCATCACACCCTACACCTCACCACACACTTCCAACACACCTGCACTAAACCCTTCCAACATACTTCTAACACACCTCCAAGACACCTGTTCCACAAAATACCTCCAACACACTAGCAACACACGTTTACCGCACAACACCTCCAACACACTTATACCACAGCACCTCCAACACACTTGTACAACACAACACCTGCAACCCACTCGTACCACACAACACCTGCAACACACCTGCACCATACAATATAAACAACACACCAGTTCCACATAACACCTCTAACACACCTGTACCACACAACTCCAACACCCCTGCACCAACAACACCTGCAACATATCTATGCCACATATCACCAACACACATGTACCACATAACACCTGCAGCACACCTTTACAATACAACACCTGCAACATACCTGTACCATGCAACACCTGCAACACACTATACAACAAAACACCTGTAACACACCTTTACAATACAACACCTGCAACACACCCGTACAACATAACACAAGCAACACACTTGTACTACACAACACCTGTAACACACCTGTTCCACACAACACTTGCAACAAACCTGCATACCAAAATATCTATAACACACCTGTACCAACAACACCTGCAACACATCTGTGCCACACAACAGCAAAATACATATACAACAAAACACCTGCAACACACCTTTACAACACAACGCCTGCAACACATCTCTACCATAAAACACCTGCAACACACTTGTACCGCACAACACCTGCAATAAATCCTGCACAAAAAAATATCTTTAGCACACCTGTACCACACAGCACTTGCAACACACCTTCAACACACTACACCTACAACACACCTGTACTACGCAACACATGCAATACACCTGTACCACACAACATCTGCAACACACCTGTACCACACAACACATGCAATACACTTGTACCACACAACACCTGCAACACACCGGTACCACACAACACATCAGACACACCTGTACCACACAACATCTGCAACACACCTGTACCACACAACACATGCAATACACTTGTACCACACAACACCTG
>JAYMFT010044373.1:0-15487 GCA_038088735.1 Panulirus argus | reverse complement strand
TATATATATATAATTAGATATATATAAGCATATATAGAGAATATTTCTGTACAGTTACGTTCTTTCTAAAGAATTATCTTTTCCCTCTTTTTTTTAAGGCATATGACATGAAGGTCAAGGGCTCTGCTCCTCTGCTTCTGGCAAACTATATGAATTTCAACCTGAAATAATTCCTCTGGTATACACACACTTGGGCATACAACAGATTGAAATGAAATATGCTTGCCATAACACATGTGGGTTTCAGCAAAAAAAGGCCATTTTCCTTTAAGTTACCCAGTGTTATGTTGGGCTGTGTAGTGCCATCACATTAGATTGTGGCAGCACTAAACACTGTAGCCCCATGTCATCTAGAGCCATTGTAAACTTATGTAACAATGAATGACATCATACATTGTTGTGACCTTTCCTGGGCTTTATGGCATCATTCTATAGTTTTTGATTTGTTGGCTAGTCCACAACTATAACTATCAACAAGGCAACACATGATCGAGCTTGATACACATACTATTGACCTTTTTCAGCGGTGAACCTTGATCCCACAGACACCATCCATATGAACCCTGACATATAATATATGGCTTAGGAGGCACTGAAGAGGCAAGGAAAATACACATGATACATAATCATACATAATACATTGTGAATGACATAGGCTTGTGGTCAACATAATCTCCATTTGGAATAAAGCTTCACTAAGGCTCAGTATACCTGCATATCAAATAGAAATATAGATTATGGACATACTAGGATGACATTCTCAGACCTACAAGCTTTCAAAACACACAACAGCTACATTTGAAAACTGAAGCTCTTAAAAATGTATAATTCATGGGTCAGTCAAAGAGCTATATTAGAATGAGATCATCTAAATGTAATTATCTGACTGGTTGACGAAGCATTCATTTCTTTTGAGGATCAGTTTACAAATGTACACAATGATGACACAATATATACATTATGACTGAGAGAAAGTTTGTATAGAACATTATTTGTGGGTGAAAACATCTGGGCTATATAAACATACATAAACATCTGGGGTACTATTAACATTTGTAATTCTACTCATCCAGCAACCTGCAAACTCGTAGAGGCCACAGGTGTTTTATGAGGTGTTTTTTCCCTAAATATCTACAGTCACCACAGGGAGTGTTACAAGTCCTTATGATTGGCTGACTGCTGAGGGAAGGTCGGGGCTGATCCTTTCTCACTAGCCAGTCAAGCACATGGTAGCATATAGGTCCATCTCTGAACACAAATTTGGACTAGTCAAACCCATTAAACTACAATATTAAGTTTATGTATCACTAGTAGGGATATCACATACTTGACTAAACAGGTCCACAACCCTCACACTCTAACTAAAGAAAAAACAACCTATCACTGCTCAAAATCTAAAGAGTGATGTAGAAATTCTGCATCTTTACAAAAACGGATTTATGTTTTTAGCATTTTATGTTTTTAGCTTTCAAGGGAGGGAAAGGAAGCTCTCTTCACTGTAACATTATATGGACCTTTTACTTCACACCAAGTTCTGAGTTACACTTTAGCATTCTCAGATACCACAATGATGCAAGTTTCTAGACATAAAGTACCACTTGTCTTAACTAAGAGCCAACAGGAATTGTCATCACTCACATGGTCTGGCCAGGAAAATGAACATTAAGTGGTTCATTTGTGATCAAATGTCTTGTTCCTTGTGCAATATTCAGTATTCGTAATATTAAATGTGATGTCATTACATGGTGTGTTGAGCACACATGATTATCTGATTATGAACCTAAGTACAGTACTGTTTCAGCTAAATATATACATCTTTGATTGTGATCACTTGATAAGATCTTGTTATATAAATGAAGTATGTATTTATCTTACTACGACTACTGAAAAATTTGAGAGTGAATTTGATAAAGAATTACAAATCATTGTGTCTTAATGTGACTAGCACAAGATTTGTAGTAAGGATCACGTTAATTAATTATGATTAAAAAAAGTCGTCTGTATCGTGGGAACACTTTGGAAATGGGTAAACTCATTTAAATTTCATGACCAATGGATCTTTCACAACTGCTAAAATGAATAGATAATTAGAGTAAATAGAACTTATCTAAAAGAATGGTGCAAATCACATACTTCAAAAAAAATTATGATACAGAGCCTCTGTTTAACATTTCTTTAGTATTATATTTCACATCATTTGATTTCAAAAGATATCTAAATTTCAGTCAATTAGCCATCTAGTAACACCTGCAGTGCTTTTGAACATTTTACCAGATCTATATACGGAACAATACAAATTATAAGAATTAACGAGTCATCTTGATTGTTTAGCCAATAAAACTCCCATTGCGATCCATGTGTCAGGCAGAAATGGCAATACTTTACTCTTACAAACTATCATTACCAGCATCATATCAAATCATGAATATGAATACAATTCTTGATCGGTAAAGCGTTGGGCTTCTATAAATACTGATTGCTATAGTATATCATTTACTAACAAAAGTCAGTCAGAGGTTTCATAACGTTTTATAAAATTTATCATTTCATTAATAAAAGTGTTAGAAAATCTGATTACCTAATTAACCCTAAGTGATCTCAGGCACTCATGAAAAGCTTATTACTTTATGAAAATACTTAAAATAAATTTTTTGCATGCTCTTTTGGTAGACAGTTGAAATAAGATTTAATGTAAGTACTTATGAAGGGTAAGCTTTTTATAAATGCAGTAAACAAAAAATAGACTAAAGTTACACTTCTCTGAAGTGAAAATGAAGGATCCTATCCACTTCATATAATCATTAATACTCATGGATTCGTTAGAAAACTACAATTCTTACTGCTTGCATTCTCACTCTGTTAATTCTTTATTTTTTTTTTTACAACTGTCAAGAAACTTTTTACTTTGGTCCATTTCCAGCTGTACACATGTTGTTTACAGTAAATACAAAAAATTACACAATAAAGAGATGATAGTCAAGTCTCTTCTCCAAAATTATACACACATACATTCAGATGTACAAGCACACACACACACACACACACACACAAACAAACACACAAACATTCCTGCCCAATGATTCCCTTTTATCTTCTCTGGGACTCATACAGTGCTCAGAAAGCCAGCCACATCCAACAGGTAGGACCATAAGCCATGAAGTACAGTGATGTTGTGCATGTGTCTATATGGGGAAAGTGTACAGTTATTTCAGGTTATTTCAGTGTGTTGTGTTTTGTCAGTGTTATGTTTGTTTGAGGTAAGGAGGTTCTGTGAGAAGAGGTTACTGAAGTGTGAAGTGGAGGTTGATGGCTAGTTACTGAATGATTTGGGTGAGAGGGGGTCTATTGCTGCTGCATAGTTTTGAGTGCAAAGCATGTGTTAGTGGGACTGTATTAGGAGGATCTTTATTTCACAGTAAAGGTGTTGAGTGTTTGTGGTTGGAAGGTTGCCAATAATTGTTCTAAGTATGCAATTTTGCTTAATTATCAGCTTTGTTATACCTGCTGTTGCGAGGGTGGAAGACCAAGTAGATGAGGCACAGTTTAAAGTAATATGGACAAATTGCTGGTATAGGATACTGAGGAATTGCTTCTTGTCCAAACCTGGTGCCAGTTAGTGTTCTGAGGGCATTTAATTTGTGTTTTGCATTTATGTTGATGTTACTGGTGTGGAGAATGAATGTCATGTGTTGTATGTGATGCCTAGAATGGCTAGGTGTTACAGGAATCCACATGTAAGAGGTTGCACTGCAAGTGAGATGACACCTTCATCGGGGCTGTATTATCACCAGCAAAGATTAAGGAGTGGAGTTTCTTCATAGATCTTTTTGCTCCAGAGGAACCCATCAGTTCCCTACTCTCCTGTGTGAAGTACAACCTTGAAGATGAAGGAGCCCCATAAAAGGGATCCTGAGGTTTTATTATGAAAATATATATAAGGTATGAGGGAATTCAGCTACCTGGGAGTGAATATACAATGGATAAAACCATGAGGGCTGAATTGAGTCATAAATTGAGAGAAAGAAATGTGGAAGGAGAGATCAGCATCTCTTAGGGTAGGAGAAAGGGTAAAGATGGACATGCTTGCAGGATTAGTAGCCTTAACTGTATTGTTTGGATGCTTGGACCCTCAATGCAAAGGAATGGTAGAGGGTAGACATGTTGGTAATGAAATGCATGAGGACAATATGTGGTATGATGCAGGTTGATTGTGTATGGAAAGAGAGTGTATGAGAGAGGTGTGGTAGCAAGTGCAGTCTAACCTTTGACCTGTGAGTGCTAAAATGGTTCACATATAGGGAGAGCATAAGCAAAGAAAAACTAATTAAGAGGATCTATGTTTTAAAAATGGAGGAAAGAAGGAGGAAGGGGATACCAAGGAGAGGAAAGACTGGAATGAGAAAGACTTTTTGGGTATAGGGGCTTAGGAGCCTAAGAAGCAAGCATTAGAAAGAATGAAATGGGTCAATATGGTAAAGAGGTAACGTGCTGTAAGTTGAACCAAGGCAAACAAAACAGTCAGTGTTAACTATGGAATAATGTGGGGGCCTGGCTATGGATTGTAGGCTCTAGTTCCAATACATTACACATGACAGCTGGAGAAGGGTTATGTGCAAGTGAGGCAATTGTTTGTATGCTCCTGAGATGACCTTACTTAGTGGGGGATGCAATTGTGTAGGCAAAGAAATCTACATATATGTATATATCTGTGTGTGTGTGTGTGTGTGTGTGTGTGTGTGTGCGCATGTATAAATCTTTAACAAGAATCATAAAATACCATCCTTTGTCTTGACTTTTACCATAAAATCACCCGAACATGTTACACAGTAAGCTGGACATCCTCTTTCCTAATCTATACCTTTACAACCTTCCTTAGTTCACTGATTATGTTTATACTTCTGATTATTTATGTGTGTTACTCTCAGACTCATTCTGTTCAGAAAAGTTACTATTTCCTATGCTTCCATAAATAAGAACTTTCATTTTACTTATCCTCTCGTAGGATGTTTATTTTACGGTACTCTCTGATTTGTATTCATCACTGATTCAAACTTTTTTCATGTACTATACTTGAGAATACAGCTATCATTCAACTAATTTTTCCAAACTCTTTGTTGTTTTGTTCTATTTACCATTCTATCATTTTCATCACCATATCTAGCTGGAGTAAAAGGTTTGTATTGCTTCTTCAAAAATGTTCTCCAGTTTTATCTAATGCAATTGAAGTGGTACTGCTGCCTCAGTCTATGTGTTACACTCTCCTGATGCAAGTGGTATGAACTTGTTATGGTCCATTGCATAGCACTCTCCAACTGTTCACTTGCCATTGAGTGGCTGAAGCTGATGCCAGCGGTCGTGACGACGGTCGGGGTACTGCAGCGCATCATACCAGTGTCGCAGCTCTGTACCTGTGCTGTCCTGCGACAACTGAAGACCACCTGCAGGGATACAACTTCTACTTATAATCCTACCATAGCGCTAACTTTGGTAAAACTGTAAATGCCCAAGCAGATGAAAACAAAATCTACAGCTCAAGTTTACTGTCTTCTTAAAGATGAACCATCTTTCATTCGAGAAATACTGTACACACAGGGGACGACTTTTGATTAAGATGTTAGTTTTCTCAAGTTGTATCAAGGCAAACTAATGGTAGCAGTTCCTGAAATGACTACGGTTCGGCAAAGGGAACAACATGGAGCAGTATGGTCACATTAACTAGATTGTCGACATATCAGTATTAATCCTCGAAGTGTAAAGTTTCTGTTCTTTAATAATGCATGTTCCTGGTACACCTCCTCTGCATTTGAAAGAAATCAGCTCTACCTACTTCAGTTATGAGATGCAAAAGCTACTTCATGCCTCCTAACTTACTACCCCTTTAGAACCATTAGTTATAACAGATTATCAAAAGATCTCCAACTCTTAACATTTGATACCACTGACATCCCTGACCCTTGGTGGTAATACAAAAAATCACAAGCAGTTGCACACTTACCAATAAAGTCATCACTACGTCCTACGTCTTTATCATATACACGAATATCTAGGAGCTTCTTAGGCAGTTCATTCCTGCGGACTTCAAAAACAAACTCCTCATTAAACTCTGGATTGAGGTTCTTCCATTTGATTGCTGTGCGATACTTCTTATGGCTTGGGTCTGGCTTCAATTGTCTATTAAGAAAATGTTACAAATGAGAAAATGCAATTATCTTTACAAATAACTATTTATTCTCATATTAAAGGATAGAATTAGAAGCAGAACCACATTAATAGTTACATATCATTCTCTAGTCTTTATTTTCTTATAATATGCTCATTTATACTGAATGCAGAGCCCAACATTTATCAGTTTCTCTTCTGTCTACATTGTATAAAAAATTGCATTTATCACAATTAGCACCCTTTCAGTAAATAAGCAACATGTTTACATCTCCATAAACTAAAACCTTAGCGAGCAAGCCTTGTGGTATGAGTGTATCACTAGAAAATGATAAGTCCTGTGCCAAGCCCAGTGTTGTGCGTGTATCACCTAAACTTGAAAAATTCTGTGCAGTTCTGATTTATGTGAGTATCACATTTAAATAACATATTTTGTGCCTGCAGCAAAATAACAAGTTTTTTCTATGAGGTGGAAGAGAAGGCATAAGGATGGCTAAAAATGCATAAGCTATCTACAGGGGAATGGCTGAAAAGGAATTAGTTATCTGCATCGGGTGGTCAACAAAGCATAAGTTATTTGCATGCAGTGGTAAAGAAGAACCAGTTTATCAGCCTGGGGTAGTAGGTATGTCCTTAGCTACCAGCATGGGATGGTGATGGCATAGGGAGAGGAGGAGGACACAGAATCTGCATGGTCTTATAAAGAAATGAGTTAGATGCTTGGGATGACAGAAAAGGCATTAGATGTCAGCATGGGATAGTAAAGAAGACATAAGTTATATGCATGGGAATCATAAAGGATTTAAAAGTTATGTTCTGAAGGTGATAAAGGAAATATAAGTTATCTGCATGGGGCTAGCAGACCATGAGCAACTTGAAAGGGGGTAAAATGTAGTCGCTGAAGATTGTTGATGACACTCCATAAGTTCACTGCATGGAAGCAGTGAGAAGGGCACAAGAGGATGGTGGCTAGAATGACATAACTGTGATACATAATGGCATATATCAGCAGCAAAAATAAAAGCAGTATTCCATGCAACACAAATTACCCAAAAAAGGGACCTTGTGAAGGCACTACTTAGCTGCAGGTAATAATGGCATACACATGAACTTCAACTGCATGAGCATGGTAGAAAGGGACTTACACTTTAACATAAGGGTCAGAAAAGCCATTGGAGTCCATGGAGGGGAGGTGGGCACAGCGAACAATGCCAACAATAAGAGCATTCCTCTGAGTGGCATACTTGAGGCTCAAGAGCACCTTTCCTCTCTCTGCCTCACCCTTCACCTCATCTTCTGCTAGCTGGAACATCAAGAAAACACGAATAAGAACAGAATTCCGAATTGGAAAGTGATTCTTATCATGAACATTTCAACTTAATGAGGTATATTTCCATTTTGTAATTCCTAACAGATGAATGATGGTACTTTTACAAAATACATTTAATCATACAATGAATAAATTTTCTCTTACTGTTTCTATATCATTATCAGATTTAAACTCAATAAATTACAAAGATACAGATATTAGTAAAATCCTCTCAATACAGACATTATACGTTAATACCAGTGCATATCAGGTTACTAACAAAAAACACAAATATTTAATAGCCAACATATCCATTCCAACAATGCTTTAGAACACTCACTTTCCAAGTGGCTCACAATGCTTGTGTTGACGCTCGGCGAAAGAAAAACTTTTTATCATCATATAATGTAGAAAAGGATATGGATGGTAGGTTTTGATTTCATTATACAGTATTATACATGACAGTTATGGAGTGGATGTGTGCAACTGAGGCCTTTGTTTCGTTGTCCCTAATGCTACCTCAGCATGGTGAGAGAGACATGTAAAATTATGAAAATATAAAAAAAAATTGATATAGATTTCATTTACCGCAGTTTTCCTTACATTTCACTTCACTTTTGATTTCCCTGTGCTCTTTGTCAATCTGTATCAATTTAACAGATTTTCTTTGAATAATTTGTGGATAATCCTTGATATATATCTCCTTATGTAATTTTCAGTCAATCAGCCATGTTCTATATCATACTTCTTGTATGACACGCATGGTCATCATGCTCTGCTTTAATAAACCGATCTCCTGACTGGGTGACTTGAGAGGAGAGACGTAGTTTAAGGCGGAACAAATACCAGCTAAAAATCTGCCCACGTTAAAAAAAAGGGGAGGAAAATTGGAGACAGGACCACAACTTTCAAATCTTATATCGATTAGACTCTTTTGAATGATCATCTAAAAGGAAAAATGACATACAAACACGGACTAAAAAAGAAAAAATATAGAAATACTTACACAGTATAATACAAGTGTTCTTAAACGAATGGAAGACAATAAATATAAAGAAACGGTACACGAACAGAACAATGAAAAAGTGAAAATACTGCAAGATGGAAAAAAAGAAGACATTAAGAGATATGGCCCCAGAAGTGTAAAACTCCTTTACATGAGAGTAAAATAGGAATCACTGCATGCATACGTAATAAATGAATCTACTTACATTGGCCCGCTTGTCTAGATTGATCCTGAGTCGTTTGGTCTCATGTGGTCGAACCTTCTTCAGCGCCACCCGCGCCTCGCCCAGGAAGTCGCAGCCGAAGCGATCCTCATCTGGGTACAAGAGAACTCTCGAAACACCGTGAGATCCTTCCACATACACTTACCATAAAGATAAACCGAACTTTATAGGTTCAGTTTCAACCTTAATGGAAGGAGACAATAAACCGAACTTTATAGGGTTAGTTTCAACTTTAATGGAACAGGAGACATTTATCGACAAAAAAAACTAACTTTATTATTATCTCAATGGGAGGAAATACTGAAATGTTTACCTACAAAACGAATGGACAGTAAATTAATTAATGTCTTTACACGGACATAAAATACCTACCGACGATATGAACAAAGTTAAAATGTAAAATAATACCTTTATCATCTCCATCAGCACTGTTAACAAAAGTCATACATACAGTGAGACCTTGTATGGTCTCATGATTTTATTTCAAGCACCTGAAGGTAATGTTTTAAGTAATTTCGACTGATAGTTCCAAAATTAAAGTTACCCTTAATGACTTTTAGCCTGTATTTTCTCCGACAAGAATCTGGACATTCTAAACTTAAGACAATCATTTTTCTTTTCGACATACGTTCATCACTTCCTATATCCTGTATGATCATTCCCGTCCCCAGCACATCACCCCAAGAGTACATACTTACTATCCTCCAGGCCAGACCCTTAGCCAAAGAGGGGAGAAGCTCACCTAGGATGGTGAGTCGCAGGGTCTTACGCGCCATATCCTGCTCCGAGATGCCGTAGTACGTGAGGGTCTCGTTGAACTCTGGGTTGACGGTCTTGGGTATCGTACGCGTCCGTAACTTGTTGGACTGGCGGATGTACAATAAGTATCAAAAAGGAAAAAATAATCGGAATCAATACACAAAGATCTCTCTAATAATATCAATCTTGAAAGAACGAACACCGAAGAAATACACACAAAAACATGAGCAAAGTGTCATGAAATCGTTGAAAAAAGGCAAAAAATCATCCATATTCCCCACCACCAAAACATTATCGTATGCACCTCTCACTCAGGAAACCATAGAAACCAAACACCTTTTCACCAATATTCCTAACCTATGCCAGTGGCCTCCCACGGCCGGACATATGATATATGCCAACGATGTACAACCCTACAGCTGACTCTCAAATGGAAAAGGCAAGATAAATATATAAACCTGCACTGGGAAAACACCATCGCAAAACTCTTGCACAAATAAATTTAATGACCCCAGGAGCCTCTTCTTATGGCAAGGAGTTAGGAGTTTACACAGGAACCCCTGACGCAACTTTAAATATTTGGTAATAAACAATAGATTGTTGGCGACCTTAAATCCGAAACGGGGCGGCCGACATACAGGTAGAATGAAATGTCAGGTACAAGTTCCCAGCCTTGTCTCATGATGATATAAAAATAAATAGATACGTATTAAACACATTGAGATAATTGGGGCCTGATGGTAAACCCGGTACAAATCAACCGACTTCTCTTTAATAAAGAAAATACACTCTCGACTCCCCGTATAAACTCGCTTAAAATATTCTCGATGATGAGATGTTTGAGGAAAACTGATGCATCTACTAGTAATTCAACACATCAACCAGTAATTCAGTAACAAACACTTCTAAAATGCAAAGGAAACTGTGATGAAATATAAATAAAAATCCTTAGTAATATTTTAAGAGAACAGAAGAAGGATTACAAGGATAACTGTTAAATCCAGAAGGTTAAGTGGCCCCTGTACTGTGTAAGCTAGGCTGCTGTATACTGTCTCATTCTGTCTAGGCTGCTGTATACTGTCTCATTCTGTCAGATACATCGAATACCTGGGAAAACAGATCAGGCTAGAGACGAGGAAGGACTCTGGCTGAGTGACCTGATTGCCAGTCGTCAGGAGAGTGACCTCTGGATGACCTCTTCCAGTGACTGATTATACTTACGTGACCTCAGCATGATTCCTTGTGCCTGTCACGTCTGAGTAACCCCAGCCCTCGTGACTACCTTATGAGTGACTCCTGTGAGTGAGTGACTCTTCAGAGAGACACACTCCGAGCTCACCCTCGGGTCAAGTTAGTTGGTTGGTTACCTTGCTGGCGCCTGGCAGGAGGTGCAGCTTGACGTACGGATCTGCCTGCTTGCTGCTGCTGCTGCTGCTGTCTGATGGCTTCAGGTTCTGAGGGAGAGAAAGGAGGTTGCCAGTTAACCTCCTTCGGCAGCATAGGTGTTTAGACGAGAAAAATTTTAAACATAACCAATACTGCTTAAACCTGTCTGAGAGCTTTCCACAATAATTCCCTTTGAAATTACAGTTTAAATAGTCTTTCCCTAATTTCCCTCGTCGTAATTATTAACCGTCAATTTCCTGGTCAGCTGAGTAGAAAACAATGCAGCCAATAGTTAGTTGGTCGGGTTAGCGAACAGAGTAATTAATGTAGGCTGGCTCAGTGCAGGAGGCGGAGGAGGAGGAAAAGGTTCGGCCATTTTAACTTTATTTCGGCAAGCGTGATGCCACAGAGGAACCCCGACCCCCACAGGCTTTTTAGGGAACCTGGGGCAAATGGCTCGTCACAACAACGAGCTTAAGAAGGCCTGGTCAGGGAAGAATCCATTAGGATAACTCCTCAGGAAAGACTGGGAAGACGAACTGAACTACAGACCGCTCTCCCTAAGAGGCGTGGTCTGTAAAGTGCCAGAAAGGATAATCAGAAAGCAAACGGATGATTACTTGCAGAGGAAAGACGCACACAAATCCCAGCCTAAGCCAGGTGTGTTTATGTGTGTTTGCTTGCGTGTGTGTGTGTGTGTGTGTGTGTGTGTGTGTGGGTGGGTGGGTGTGCACTCTGGAATTGTGGCGATATTTTTTAGGAAATGAAGAGGATAATACGGCAATTTATTTCGCTGGGCCGACGACGCCAGAGCCAGTAAAAGAATTCTGCAGCGCCCCAGCGGTAATGGCGCCATTGTTTTAAAGGTGATGCCCGGGAATCGCCTGGGAGACGGTAGCACTGTCTTCTCTCGCGAATTCGTCTGGATCAAGGTGTTATAAAGATACTATATATAGTCGAAAGAATAGTGCAATAATTGGAATAGTCACAGAACACACACACACACACACACATGTAGTGGTTAGCGTTACTGACCATGAATTAACACGGGACAACATTAGAGTATAAAACTCTCTCTCTCCCCGTAACAGACAAATAGTAATCGCAAATAGTAACCACACACACACACACACACACATAATACTAGCAAAACAAAGTAGCAAAATAACACGCGAACGCTCCTGCTTATATTTTTCCAATAGAGGGAACAGAGAGAGAAAGAGAGAGAGAGAGAGTAGACACAAAACCTGTTCGCAGAGGACGACGACACACGTCAATAGAAGATCCACCCACTGGCTTGAGAAAAGGGAGTTTACCAACTGTGTGTGTGTGTGTGTGTGTTGGGGGGGGGGGAACAGAGGATGGTCTTTCACTGTTATCCAGCTATAGACGACCGAGCGACTTGACGGTGCCCGATCTGGTCTCTTTCCGAACGTATTCTGAAGCCTATTGATGATAACAGGACTCAGTTTACTCTCCTTTTAACCACACTATACTTGTAATTGAAACCTTTTTATGCATAAGCCGTTTATATTTTGTTATACGATCCCTGAATACTTCAGAGATTATTTGCATTTGTATTAACATTAGATTTGGTATCGTTAACGGCGACTCAATCACGAGGGAGCCTTCGCTTCCGTTGAGTGAAAATTATACCAACGTCGTTTGCTGACCTCTCCTGAGTTAAGTTGGTGCGGTGGTTAGCGTGACTGTGACCATGAACCGCTGATAACATCGCCATATGATGAGAGTGACTGAGACTGGGTTTGTCCAGCTGATGACAAAGACAACATGCAACCACTTCTTTTTGAGTAATAATAAAGACATGTCGGGGTCATCTGCTTATATCAGAAGCATCCGTGTTTCCACTTCGCCGACTTTCTATCCCTTAAGGATCTATTCTTTTCCCTATTCTTATTCTCCTCGCTTTGGACCATTAGTTAATACCAACGGACCACGCTCCTCTTCGCCGGCAGAGACCACCGTAATCCTCACTGGAGAGTTCTCGTCCTCATCCTCCTCCGCTTGGCTCATACTGTGACCTTCAAACCCACCTCCCCGCAAAATGAACCCAAATAAGTTATTCCATCAATTCTAATCCCTCCGTCATGTCGGCGGTGAAAAGGGTAAGCTTGTTTGATATCCAGCGTAATGATGCAGACAACTCGTGAGCTAATCGTCTCTCGGAATTAACGTATAAGCGTTTTCGGCCAGCGCCCACATTTGTCAGCTCCCATTTTTTGTGTTTACGTCAGCGACCCAGACCAACGTATTCTGCGGATGTCTCCTACATACACCTTAGTCTCCACCTGTGTTGAACTCTACTGAAAGTGTCCAACAAACTCGGCCTCCTCCCTCGTTTCCGTCTGCACTATCTTAAATCCTTCCCCGCGTGCCCTAATCTTTTTTTTATTTTGTATAATGCATCATAAAGACGTCTGCCTCCCCGCCTATGCGGACCTGACGAAATGCCCTTCTCCAGAGTTGGGTGGTGTATTACACCACCATCGAACAGTCCTCGGTTCGGGCACTCACTCACTCCTCCTCCTTGTCGTCACACAGTTTCCCGTCAGATGTCTCGAGGGAATTAACCCATTATGCTAAGCACACTATCCCAGCTCCTTCAACAGTCGAACGAACACAGTATCTGCTTTATAATATTTCTCCCTTGCGACTCCCGTCACTGAGGAGGCTCTTCCCAGCTCTGCCCTGACGCCATGGCGAGATCTCATTGAAGGTAAATATAGGTATTCGGTTTCAGTTCACGTCTTTCCCTCCTGACATACACTGTATCTGCAGCTCTTCGAGGTACAGCAGCTTCACCAGACACACCTCATGTCATCTCGTCTCATGTCTGTATTTGCGACACGTCTATCTTTTTAAATCATTCGTATGTTTCTGCTCTCATTTGAATCTTTCCCCGCGAATTTACGTTCATAAACAGAAATATATACCCTTGCACTTACCGACGCCTAAAGCATGTTCTGGCAAATAAATAACAAACGACATTAAAAAACTATGGACGTCAAGACATGCTACTTTGTCTACAGTCATTTATCCTCGTGTTAGGTCACTGAAGACGACCCCCTTCGCATCATGGATGACTATAATCTACATAAAGCGTAACTTTAACTTTTACCTCAGCTATAATTGGATCAAGAAACCCTATACTTCATCTGGAGGGAAAACACCTTTGCCTGAGGTATACGATCTTATCTAAGGACGGAACGAAAACTGATGGACGGCAGAGGGAGGAGGAGGAGGAGGAGGTGCAGGTGCAACTGGGAGGGAGACAGACAGCTGGTGAAGGAGAACCGAAAGATTAAAGACGAGAAAGCTGGTGTGGGTGTGGGTGAGGAAGGGAGAGGGAGGAATGGGAGGGGGAGGTGACACGATCCGGCCTTTGGGTGTGGTGGAACAGGAGGTGTGTTGGGTGGGTGGGAGGGTCTGTGGAAGAGGGGAAAGGGGAAGGCCTGCCTGCCCCTGTCAGCTGCAGCTGCCCAGCAAAGTATCGGTTACCTATAAACAATCTGCATGTCGGGCCATCCACGCGACGGCTGATCTGTCTCGCTGCAGGCAAAGCCGAGACACGCGCTCCCAAGGGCGTCCGAGTTGGGGAGGGTGGGTACGCACAGTTGACTGTATAGCAGCAACTGATGTTGTGGTGGTTACAGCAACCAACGCCAACCACAGTTTGGTGGTTACAGGAACCACCGTCAACCAGTCTTGTGGGTACCAGGAACCACCGTCAGCCACGGACTGGTAGGTACAGCAACCACCGTCAACCACAGTCCTGGTTGGTACTGGAAGCCACCGTCAACCAGTCTGGTGGGCACCAGGAACCACCGTCAACCAGTCTGGTGGGTACCAAGAACCACCGTCAACCAGTCTGGTGGGTACCAGGAACCACCGGCAACCACAGTCTGGTTGTTACAGGAGCCACCGTCAACCACGGTCTTGGTCGGTACCAGGAACCAACGTCAACGTCTGGTGGGTACCAGGAACCACCATCAACCACGATCTGGTTGGCATAGCAACCGTCAACCACGGTCTGGTTGGTACCAGGAGCCGTCAAACACAGTCAGGTAAGTACATCAACCATCAACCACAATCTGGTGGTTGTAGGAGCCACCGTCAACCACGACGTGGTGGATGCAGTAACGGCTATCACCCACCGGCCAGCGGCTCCAGTTTCCGCCATCCAATAAACCAACTCTGAACTGTCTGCTTGACTGACGCCAACCCCGTACCGCAGTGGGCCTCGACGGCCACTCACCCGGAAACACCCTCTGGACACGGCGGCAACGGCCGGTATATATGACAGCACTTTACCGGCTCCACAGCTGCGTCCAGCCTAGGGGGGGGGGGGTTGGCCTGGAAATATGGGGGAGAAAACAGAGGAAGAGAGAAGGGGGAGAGGAGGGAGGGAGGGAAAGAGGAGAGGTTGGTCCACGACTCCAAATCCTCCCTCCATACTTCATGAGAGACGGGGACATCTCTCTCTCTCTCTCTCTCTCTCTCTCTCTCTCCTGGCTCAGCGATAAAAGAATAAAAGATATCATCCCTCTCCTTTTACTGCCTCTCCTTTGGCAGTCCCGCGAGGGCTTTGGGGGGGGAGGGGGGAGAGGAGGAGTGGGAAGAAGAG
>JAYMFT010044362.1:0-15488 GCA_038088735.1 Panulirus argus | reverse complement strand
TATATATATATATATATATATATATATGTGTGTGTGTGTGTGTGTGTGTGTGTGTTTCCCCCCCATCGTTCCGCAGGTAACGCACCTGCTAACCTTGCCTTCGTAAAGCTACGTAAAATACCAGCCATTACCCGATTCGTTACCCCATCCTCCCGGATGTTATTCTGTTCTAAGCCTTTATGGTGGAGTGTCGGGTATGGCGAAATGTGACTCATAATAATGTGGATTCGAGTTCCGGTAAGGGGCAGCCGAATACATAATTCATATCTATATATATATACATTACAGGCAACTGAAGACCATAGTATTAGATTAAGCAAGAAGTTTGTTATAAGAGATTTAACGACGTTCTTCCATAGCGTAAGAGTAGTGGACGACTGGAATGAACAGAGATTTGAAATTGTGAACGAAGGCAGCGAACGCGCATCCCGGTTGCGGAAGTCGGTCCACAGTCAACCCAGCCGTTCGTCCTTCAGTAGGGGCTGGTCGATAATATGGGCACTTAGCTTTGGCCAGGATATATGTATATATTTATATATAAAGCCTAAA
Source organism: Panulirus argus (assembly GCA_038088735.1). Taxonomy (NCBI): domain Eukaryota; kingdom Metazoa; phylum Arthropoda; class Malacostraca; order Decapoda; family Palinuridae; genus Panulirus; species Panulirus argus. The sequence continues at coordinate 14,939 of JAYMFT010044362.1, read as the reverse complement.
TGAGATGAGATCGACTTACGGCATTCAGGTGCCCATGCCGTCAAAGGCTAACAGAGAGATAACCAAATAGATACAAAAAATGAAGAAAAAAAAAGATTGTACGATTGAAAAGAAAGTTAAAGAGATGAGGTCCCACCCCACAAGAGTAGAGCACCCTACCTGTACAGGACATGAAAGGTAATCACCAACACGAAAGGGGAAAGAGGTTAATGAGACCACTAAAGTCGTGCTGAAGTTCTCGCTAGATTCCACCCGATGTGTAGATAATATATATATATATATATATATATATATATATATATATATATATCAAAACTGGGACGATGAATTTAGCTGGAGCTGTGCTGAGCTCCGTCAGATCCGGACTGGCGCGCCGCGGCGAGAGTTCACGATGATATTGCCGAGCGTCGAAGGATTTGCGCCCGCCGGCGGGAATGGAGGGGGGCGGGGTTCGTCTCAGCGTCAGCGGTACAGGTAATCGACAGCCCGCGCCATCGACGGAATGCGCCATTGGCGTGTCGCAACATCGAAGGACAAAGCACCGTCGTCATCGGGCCGCAGGATCGACTAAAAGCACTAGATCGACGGGCCTTCGAGATAAACGGACCGACCGCAGAATCAAAGTGGGGCCCCAAGGTGGCCGGACCGTAGGATCGACGCGTCGGACCGCAGGATCGCCAGGTCACACCGGGAAGGGTGATGGCGGAGTTCGCGTCCCCGCCCGCAGCCGCCGCGAACTTTACCTGGGCGGCCTGCGGCCTGCGGCCCGGTGCTGCGATCCCCGCTTGTGACACACGGCAGGATATCCGGCTAAGGGTGAGAGCAGCGTCACTTCCGCTGGTTATCTGGTTATCATGCGGCACGAAAACTGCCCTCCACAAGTCCCAGTGGCACGATGACTGCCCGTCAGAGGTCCCAGTGCTACTACTGTAAACTGCCCATCAGCGGTCTTAGTGACAGAAACTCGTTGGCTTGTGACCAATCGGCCGCTCCGGTGGTACGGGTGGTAGTAAGAAGAGGAATCCTAATGATTTTGATGAAGGGGACGAAGAAGGATTCCAGCAGAGGATGAGATGAGGGTGTCCTCTTTTACAGCAGCAGTTTTATAAGAAAACAGAGTTGACGAGGCGACTAGTCTCTCTCTCTCTCTCTCTCTCTCTCTCTCTCTCTCTCTCTCTCATCATCTTTAGATTTACCATGTAGATTTGTATTTACAACTTGTTAATGTCTTCCTCCGACGCTCCACGCAAAGAGACCACATTTTTTTTTATCTTAATATTTCCATTTTAATTTTGACAAACGTTTTGGTGCAGTCTGCGCCTTTCCTTGATAGAAGACTTATGTTTGGATTAGATACTTTAAGATTCCGAACTACCCATCGCTCCTGAGGAACCGTCTATGAAATGACAGTATTCAGATCAGTGAAAACGACAAATTGTCTCTGCAACTCGCTGCTCGTTGCTCCGACAGTATTGTTGATGGTACGGTGTAAGTGACGGTCTGTCGCTGCAGTTCACTCCTTGTCTCCTTGGCAGTACTGTTAATGGAACAATGAAAAAGGCAAACAGAAATTACTTTGCATCGGGTCCTGACACGACTTTACCCCCTTGACCTTCTGGCCCAACGCCTGACTAGGGGCTGGGTTCGGGGCAGGAGTGCGTTGGAAAACCCTATCTTGAAGGTTCTCAATCACACTGTGACAGTATTAGGATGTCAGCCTTCTGGACAAACTTCCCAAAGGACGTTCTTTGGTGCCACTTTATCATTCTTCTGTACCAAGTCACGAAAACATCCGGTGAAGTTGTTTATATGCTTCTTCTCTTGTCATCAACGTTCTGCACTGGAAGACCCTTCAATGAAAGCTCTCGAGTCAGGACCTCGTGATGTTCCTTCGTCAGGAGGAACCTTTGAAGACGCTGAGGATGGGTATGTGTGAATGTCTGTTTGGCAGCAGCTGAAAACTTGGGCGTCGGAGACTCTTTTTGAAAGAGTGTCAGTCTGTGAGTGAAGATAACGGACGCCTGGCGACACAGATGCCGCACCCTCAAACGTTCGTGAGCTGGGCTTCGTCCTAACAACCTCCGAAAGAGACGCTCCTTCCAGTTATACACTTTAATCATGTCCTGGATACTGCACATCCGATCCACAGTCACGAACGTTGAGGTTTCAAGACACATGTAAGACTATGGACAAGGTCCAGTCAGAACACAATCCCCACAAGGACCTCAGCCGCTTCCTCTCGTGCCTTCTGCGTAGAATGGCACCACGCTACACCTACATCCAAGCCAGCACTGGCGTCCAACCCAGCTTGATCCACCACACGTAACCACCCCACCACGCTTCAGAAATCAACAAAGGCTGACATACCCGCGGTACATATGTACTTCAGGAGGCTACAGTATCGCCCAGAAAATCTCCCGGGGTTCCCCTGGTATTATGAACGCTAACTGGCATTTTTCCCGGGTGTTAACAAGACATCATACGAAGAAAAAGAAAAACACGTTTCCTAATAATCAAAACGATTAGACGCATACATTTTCCTTTGTAGATTATATATTTTTTTGAGGCTGTCGCTTAAACAGACTACACCCCGTAACTTTGAGAGCCGTACGTGTCACGGAGGGAAAGATGTGCCAGCGTCTACATATTTAGTGTCTGGACATTTCCGGCCTTATCTGTTGTTGATAATGTCTTGAGTACGACGGGTGACCCTCGGGGAGCTGGCACCGCACGTCGCCCCGTCCTACAGCTAGCTTATAACCCCGTCGCCGCTACCAAGGGTCGTGTGATAGAAAAAGAAAAGAAGACGACCAAAAATCAGAACGAAGATCTAGGATTTCTTTAGATGATACAAGCCAAACTGATCCACGGCCATTATCTTTATTAGTCTGTGCTGTACCCGTTGAGGGGCATGATGTACTACTACACCCGTGAAAGAACATAATATGCGTAGTTTACCAGTGAAGAAGCGCATGTACTCAGTTTATCAATGGAGAACTTGGGAGACTTTTGCCAGCAATTTTAAGTATAGTAGGTTTTATATGGCCTTGTCCTTTGTTGGGGAGGTTCTGCAGAGCCGAGCCAGCTTCTTCCCCGAAACATTTTTTTTTCTTCTTCCTCATGTTTCTTGCAAGGCTTAAGGCAATTCAAGCAAGACTTTTTTAAGTCGAGGTCTACGAAACTGCGTCGTGTTTTTTTTTTTTTTCCTACATCGTTTGCGTAACGTTGTTGTAGATCACGTACACACTCTCTAGCCTAGAGTGTTTCACGGACAGCCGCCCCTACGGTATTTGCCATGTTTTCTTTTGTAGTATAAATCCAGAGTTTGTTTTACAGTATAGCTCCGGATGCTCTTTTACAGTGTGACTGTGTATCATTTTACGGTAAGACTCCAGATACTGTTTTACAAGATGTTGATTTACAACACGATTCCAGAGTATATTAAACTGTATGGACGTTAGATATTATTTTACAATATCGCTCCAGATATCGTCAAGAAATTCGTGGCAGTCATCGATGCTGTCATTATTACTGTATGAGTGAGAGTTGAGGTTGAGGGTGAAACATATCTTGTGTCTGTGTTTCCGAGCCACACTCTGGCCTACGATCATCTCAACCTCTCCATGAGGGCGAGGAGTAAAGTTACCCAACTTGAGACGTCCGAGTTATCGCTTTCGGGAGAGGCGCGATACGACGGCGGCGCCGTTACGCTCACCCAGTGTCGTGAGGGGTCGGGAGGGCCACCGCTGGGGAGAGAGGTCAGGCAGATGACCTGCCACCTCTCCTCCACCACCTCGACGGCTGGTGCGGTACGGAGGGGAGCACCAGGGGGGCGGGCGGCCCATGCGCCTGCGGGCGACTTTCAGCGGAAGTCTTACTTTCCAAATACCTGTTTGTAATGCCGGTCTACCGCGGCATCTGCGGTCATGCCGCTGCCTTTCCCGCCCGTGCACGCCCGGCCTCCTCCGTGTCTCTCCGTGCCCATGTACCCCTTCCCCCGTGCCTGTCCTTTGTACACGCACGACCACCAACTGTTCCCTGTGTACGCTATCCGACTCAACCCTTTAACAGGACTCTCTTTGTCGGACTTTGTTAGAGTCGAGGTTCATGCACCACTCGGGAAAGCTAGATTGGACTGAGTGAAGGGGACCTGGCCAAGCCGGGCACAAGTTAAGAGCGAGAATTTCTGCTTATTGACACGAAAAAAAGTCGCCAGAAGTTGATTTTCTCCTGAAGGTACGTCGCTGATGATAAACACCTGGGTTTTAGATGTCGATTCATTAATTGGTGTCAAAGACAGAGAACTTTTGTAATAAGTGGGGAAATTGGTGTCGCGAGTAGATTTGTTATCATCTGCAGGGAATCTGTAAAATCGGAGAGTCAAAAATCACATAGAAAATGAATTGCAAAACAGCAAAAGAAGAGCTTGATAAAAAAAAAGAAAAGATAATCTTCGAAAGTAGGAAAATAGTTGTAAAATTAGGTAAATTGGTCGCATGAATTGGAAAATAAGCTTGTTGAGCTCGTGCATAAGCCACTGGTGACCTACCTCTCAACTGTGAACCCCTCGTGACCCAGTAGGTCAGCTAATACGGTATAGAAAGTCGACAATCCTGGGAAGCGAAAGGAGAACCAGTCACGGAGGGTCTTCCATGAGGAGGGGACGTGATTGGCGGAGGCGTAAAGCCAGTAACGAGAGGTCTTTCACGTATAAAGAGGCTTGTGACTGGTGGAAGACCCGGAGGAAAGTAAGGTTAGGGGAAATATATATATATATATATATATATATATATATATATATATATATATGTATTGTTAATGATGTGACGATCACACTAATCCTTAAATAAAATGATGAAAAGGTAATCGCACTTCTGTAGTTCAGTTGATCTGCTGAAACTTCACAGTTCACAAAGTTTCAAAACCCAACACAGGCACAGAGGCGCCCACAAGACAATGTGCCAGTGGAGATAGGAAACTTTGTGAATTGTTTACTCCCCATGAGGAGGATTTCCTCCATGAAGCATAAATATATATATAATGATTATACCTCTGCTTTCACTTGCCTCACCATTACCGCGATCCTTTTCATTATTAACGATAATATCATGAGATCCGAATGTCCGTAATTATCACTTTTGTAATTACCCACTTGTACAGTACGGGGAGGGAGTTCTACATCCGTGGGGCTCAGCCTGAGTGTGTGTGTGTGTGATGTGTGTATAATGCAGCACTCCTTAGCGAAATACAAAAACCAGCTGTATCGTAGAGGTTAGTGCTTAAACTAGTAAAGTGAAACGGAGTTTGCATGATAAGGCGCCTCATCGGTGGATTGTGATCGATGGGATTTGCGACATCCGGTGTGTGTGTGTGTGTGAGATAGAGAGAGAGAGAGAGAGAGAGGTCAGGCACTCACTCACCTGGCATGAGGTCGGTGCCTTACACTTGTAGTTTCCCTTTAATTGACTGTGAATTGGGTTAGTATCATAATGTTGAGGGGGGCGCGATCTTTGACCCGCGCGTGGCACCGGGCCTGACCTCGGCTGGTGGTAACTGTCGGTGCCGGTGGCAGCAACCTACCCCCATCATCTCTCTCTCTCTCTCTCTTTCTCTCCCTCCCCGTTCTCTTTGGCATCATGTTCCGACACTCCGTTATCACCCCTATCCCCCCACCCCTTAGGTCGGTATCAGGACAGAATTCATGCCTGCAGTCGTGTCAGAGAGAGAGAGAGAGAGAGAGAGAGAGAGAGAGAGAGACCTACAAGTACTTTAGATTCTTTTTTCTCTCATGTTATCCAATTTGTTTACTTTCTGTTGTCTCAAGTAATTCTCCACATTGCTCCATCTGTTGATCTGTTGACCACTTGTTACTTCATCCATTGGCCACCTGTTGCTGCATCTTATCAGCATTTGCTTCATCTGTTATCCACTTGCTGCTTCGCCTCTTCACTGTCTGTTGCTTCATCTGTTCAGCTGAAAGCCTCGTTTGGTCTGCCTGCTGGTCACTCCTTTCTGCATGGTTTAAACGCAAGCATATCCTTCAGCTTCCCGCTCCCCCTCACGTATGCCACGAAAGGTAGAGCAAGAACTGTTTTTTATTATTTTCCATTTGAAACTCATTCTTCAATACTATGTTAGCCTAATGCACCCTGTTTCGCCCCTATTGCGATATCCTATGATGGCAGTGTACACATTCTTTGGCGAAAGGTTAGCCTTATACTCCCTGCGTTACGATTTCCTAACATAACCTTTTCCACTGCCTCTCTGGCGCTATCGTGGCCTACCCAAGGCGAACCTATCCAGCGACAACCGGGGCTCCTTATGTCTTGAGGAAATCAATCAACGAGATGGATTCTCATCAGGCCGTCGGCGCCTCCAGGTAGTGGCTCCTTGCACTGAAGATGTGATTGTAATTGTCTTGAAAGCCGTGTGAGACAGGGGGTCTTTGGTCTAACTGGCTTCGGAAGTGGAAATCCTTGAATCTCCAGCAAGATGGATAGGTTTTCTTTTTCCAAGTAATTCTGAACATTGTGGGCGTAATTACCGGTGTTCTGAAGGACAGACGAAAGTTAGGTAAGGCCGAGGCAATCTCTTGGCTTCGTAGAATGTGTCTGTTCCTCCCAGTGTATGTATACCGTGTGTCATTGTCTGTCTCGCTGCCATAGGGGCGTCGCTGTGTCGAATTCTATTCGCCTTTGTGTCGAAGCCCGAGTATCGCTTTATCGAGATCCGAGTGCCGCTATGTCGAGGCCTCAGCGCTCCTTCATCGATGCCCTGGTGCCGCTGTATAATAAGAGCGCTGCCGTGTCGGGGCCTGAGCGCCGCTACGTCGAAATCCGAGCACCGCTGTGTCGAGGCCTGAGCGCCGCTATGTCGCGCCGCTGTGCCGAGGCCTAAGTGCCGCTGCGTGGTAACTGTGGCTTCCGCGCGTCAAACTGATCATCGAGGTACCTTACCTACTTGCCGCTGTTTTCTGTTGACCGTTAATATATATAATATCGGCGCCGATGGGTCCATTCTGTTCAGCAATGTATCCCATGTGAGTGCTGATGTATTCATTCTGAACGTCAGATGCAACCCGCGTGAGCGTTGCTCCGTCGCCGAGCATAAGCAGCCACTGACATTTCGTTCTCCATAAAACGATTTACAACAAAAAGCATTTTTCACCGTGTATAGGACTTGCTTTATTTTCAATTAATACTTCCCCAGGCGGTAATTAACTTAATTGCCTGTAATAATTTCCTCGTTATGGATATACTGTATATAACGCCCGTAATAATTTCCTCATTATGGATATATTGTATATATTTTTTATTTTGTTCGGAGGGACACATTTCTTGTGTGGAATAAAGGGCAAAATTTGATGCCTTTCAGCTCACTGATCGGCTTTAAGGGACTGAGCGGTCGCCATCAGAGTCCATCATCGTGTCGTATTATAACTACCTTGACACCGCAAATTAATCAGATTTCAGTTGATCAGTAAAATATCAGATGACTGCTTTACCAAGTTGAATACTTCTCGGCATTTTATTGAAGAAATCACATTTTTTTTCTTTTCTTTTTGACGTCGAAAAGCGTTTGATGACAGATCTAATCAGTTCTTTGTGACTTTATTCCCAGGATAAACGACGCCGCGGGAGTCGGGGTGTCTGGCCCCTGGTGTCGGCCGCGTTATCAGACAGCCAGACAAAGGCTACTTACCATCATTTCGGTCAATTATTCCCCCGATTTAGTATAGTCATTTCTTCTCTAACAGCAACGCATTAAAATGTAAATTACTATTGAATCTCAGAGTTAATGTACATTGTGAGAGTTTCCCCCTCACAGGAAATTGTAGGTTCCCTTTTTGCCAGCTTACAAATAAAAACTTCTAAGCATATCGCAAATCATCCTAGCTAACAATTGAATTATAGCGTTGATGTGAGCCAGGGGAACTGCTGGCACACCGGTCGCTCGTCAGGCTTGGGGTATCCTTCAGGAGTCGACCTATCGCTGGGTTGACGACTAGGTTATCCAGAACGTAAACACACTAACAGCACTCAGAATAACTAGATAGTTCTAATTTCAAGAGCCAAGAAAACTAGACACAAGCTGAGGAAACCTCATGGTGGCCTTTCAAAGGTGGATGGTGCGTGTTGAAGTTTATTATGTGATATATGTGGGGCTGCGAGACGGTACCTCTTGATAATAGTTGCCGGCACAATACCCTCACAGGTCATAGGTCATAACCCAATTAGCAGATTAGAAAATGCACAGGTCGCAGGGTCAAAATGGCAACGAAACGACTGGGAAGTAGGTTCTTCTTGTGCTCAGAAGCCCCTATTACTGCTGGGAAGAGTGCACGAGGTCCATAACCCACATGCATACCCATGACCCCACTATAGCCCTTCTGCCTGGGGCTCACAAGGGCTAAAATTAAAGTCAAGTTGATTAGGGTATCGGCTTTGGGAGGTGAGGGAGTGTTAGTCGAGGGTTGGAGAAGTGAGGGACTGGAAGTCGTGCCAGTTGAGTTCAAGCACCACCAGGGAAGAGTTGGTTGCGGATGGATCTCTGGAACATAGACTTCCAAAGCCCATGTCCTCAGCTTACAATCGGCTCAAGCTTCACCTGCAAGCTAGAGATTTTTTTTTTTATAACTGTGCATGGAAAATTCGTCTTTATTTATTTTCTTTGATGTGATTTTTAAGCAACTTTCACAACATCGTACTCGAGAAGTCAATCTGGTTGCTAGCCGCCGTCACTGTGAACCAAATTTTACTGCTTAGTCGACCACGAACATGGTCTGCTGGACGCTGTACGGAGTGAAGCCTCAATTTCGGCACACTTACAGTAAGTCTTATAATTTATGATGTTAGAAGGTTACCTCATTGGCTGTGGAAACTGCAATTTAATTACAATTTGCCGTGAAAGGACATGCAGATCTCGACAACGGATTTAAGTGTACAAGGTATTTCAAGATTTATAAAGATTTTTCTCTGCAGTTGATATTTTATATCCAGCTGAAATCATATGTATGTAATGTATATATAAAAATTTTGACACTTTTACTGTCGTGTATCAGTAGTTCATAAAAACGTATGTAGTTCCATGATATACGAGGCGAAGTTAGATTGGTGAGGCATGTGGCGCACATCCGAGCGACCGGGAAGGGGTTGGAGCTCCACCTCCATTATTCTTGTTCGTAATTCGTATCTGCCAATAGTGTGTGCCTACTTACTGAACATAAATTCCTGAAAGCTTTCATTACCGTAGGTTGTCGTTCATTTCTATATTGGGGGGGGGGTTATTTTCCTAATAGCCTTTCTGTACCCCCCTTTTTTTTTTTTATTCTTCAGGCGACTACCCTAGCGCGGAGAGCATGGGTGCTGTGAGCGAGCCTCCGTCGGAAGGGTCCCCAGGAGGGTTCATACCACAACCCTACACAGAGGCAGATCCAGAACCCTACCATACCCTGCCTGACTCCCACCACCCACCTGTCCACTACTTCGACCCTTCTGCCCACGAATTCTATAGTCTGCACGACAAGTACCGACTGCCGTACTTCAAGTACCCTCAACCCACAGCCACCCACAGGTACCCCCATGAGTACCCCGATGGCTATTCCACGCCTCACTATGACCCACAGTTTCAGACGGTGCCACAGGCACTACCAGAGCCTTGGGCGACTGCAGCAGCACAGGGACATGACTTGTCACAGATCAACAGTGCCGTTGGGGCCCTCAACCCAGCCCATTATTTACCTGCCCGCACCGATGTCGCCACCCCGGACACCAAGCCACCGCCCGGCCTGCTGGGCCCCAGTAATGCGACACTAGGTTATCAGACAAGTAGTGGTGGCCCTTGCTTCACTGGATCTGGACCCATCCAGCTGTGGCAGTTCCTCCTGGAACTGTTAACAGACAAAAAGCAGCAGCAACACATTTCATGGACGGGAGATGGCTGGGAATTCAAACTCACTGATCCAGATGAGGTTGCACGACTCTGGGGCATGAGGAAAAACAAGCCCAAAATGAATTATGAGAAGCTGTCGCGAGGTCTTCGCTACTACTATGACAAGAACATTATTCATAAGACAGCCGGCAAGCGATACGTATACCGCTTTGTTTGTGACCTCCAATCACTCCTTGGGTGAGTCTGTGTAGAAATTTTCCTTTCTTCATATTCATATCCCAAATATTGCATATGAAGTTTGATTACAAAATATTTACAACAGTATGTCTAAAAAAAATATTCTTATACTGTTTTAGCATAACAATCTGTTCAATATAACTTATTGCTGCTATATTGATTGTAAAATATCTTTTCTGAATATATCTTTACTAAACATGGTGGAACATATCTCCACTCATTCTGAATGCAACCCATCTTCACTATATTGCTGTGCAAACAGTAAAATGAGTGTAGACATTAATTAGTCAGACTAAAACTGAGTGTAACCAACAGCTACTCACCGGAGGAACTTCATGCAATGGTTGATCTCAAGCCTGAGAAAAAGGATGACGACTGAGCTGTGCTTCCAGACGTCCCCGCCGCCCCTTCCCACCCAGAACTATAATAATGAACAGTAGGTCAGGCAGGCCATGGGCATAGGTCATATAGGATCTACATCTTGACCTTCCCAACTGTAAATGGCCAGCAGCATTTTTTTCTGTGCTGCAGCCTTGTGCCTCTAGGCTAATTCCAACCTTCATTAGAAAAAAATTGCCAATTGCAATGTTATGTGACACTTGTTGGTGAGCCAAACAGCTACAAAATATACAAATTTAACTTTGTTAAATGGCTGTATCTACAATTTATCAACAATCCATTCGACTGTCTGAGTGGAACCATTTTAATAGTTTTATTTTTGTAAATACAGTATGCCATTAATGTCGGGCATTTAGACTAGATTGTATGTTTGTATAGTCAGATGTGTGGAGGATGTTGCCCAGTCAAAGTTGGTGCGCCTTATGTTGTTGCGCACAGATCATGTCTGTGCAAAGTTCTTTTCTGCGCACAATTATTGTCTGCGCAAATTTCTTGTAACCAGCCAATTGTACCTGTAACTGTTCTCTGCACAAGACCCGACTGTAATATTAATCATTATTTTTAGTTATGGACTAGTGATTCATGGAGATGACTAATGAGTGCTTTCAAAACTACAAGTGCTATGTATTAGTGTCAAAATAGTAGGCGTCACAGATTGGAGTGGCCATTTTTATTTTTGCATAAATAATATATAGCCCTTAGCTTGCTGTCACTAACTTTTAAAAAAGTATCCTAATGACATCAGCTGTTGTGAGACTGGGTCTAGAAGTTATCACACTTGATAATGATTTGACCTAAAATAGAACCCAGGACTCTATAACTGTTGATGATTCCACCTTCAACAGAGCTTGACACAGTAGCATTTTCCCATTGTGCCTTCTTGTCCTAAAGATAATCTTAATCCTAAGGTTCGAACAAACAAAGATCCTTAGGTATACCATCCACTTCACTGTCGTATTTCAGATTTGATAAAGAACCTGTATAGATAGCTCATGGTACTAAGGGCAAACCTTAAAGAAAATGTGATGTTTTTCTAACCTACAATTCCAGGTCACAATGACTGACTGTGATGTAACAGGAAGCATATTACATTGACATATTTCTATTTCTCATTATTTGAAAACTTTATGTTTTGTAAATAACTTATGCTCCATGATTCTTGTGACTGGAGGTAATGGTGTTCCATTGTTATTTGTGATAACTTGTTGAACATTAAACGTTGGATTTTATCTTTCAAATGTGACAATCAAATTGGATATCTTCATTTCAGTGTAATTTTAATCTTACAGGAACATTCAAGTAAATGGCAAATAACACAATGAAAATACCCAATGTTTACAATTATATTTATAAGCATGTACCAAAACTGTGGCTCTTTCAACCAGATATCTTGGCTTGTAAGAGTTCAGATTCCCAGCCTTCTTAGTTACATATTAGTTTAGACTTCCATCTATCCTAGACAGATAGGACCTCTTACTATAACTATCAACAGTGATATCTACTGTCTCTTCCGCCCACGCTAGACAGGAGCCGTCCCATCTCATGCCTCATAGACACATGTGCCAAGTCCACAAGTGGATGCCACTCTTCATCACTGTCACAGACCTGATATAATTTGTATTTGTTTAAGTGGCATCTTTTTTATGTAGGTCTCAGGCTGAAAACCTGATGGAAAAATTTAAAACCATTTAAAATTGTTTCTTCACAAATTCAATGCTTCCTACATTGGAAAGAAATTATAGTAATCAATTGTACAACCCTATGGATCCTTTAATGAGGCCCCAGCAGCTGCAAGGCTGTGCTCCAACCAGAAGCAAGAAAATGATGGACTCCTTTGGAGTAAGAGGCTTCTTGGCAAGACTACACTCCTTTTTGTCCACTGACAATACAAGCCTCACCAAAGGTGACTTGTCACTCATGGTGTAGTTACAAGCAGGTGTGCATATATGTGTGTGTGTGTGTGTATATATATATATATATATATATATATATATATATAAAACTGCCCAAGCACCCCTTTCCTGAAAGGACCATGGATTTATTCCAATATTCCAAGACCCCTTTTCCAGGAGCTTCTGCATCTGTAAGTATCAGGGAAATGATGGGCTCCTTTGGGTTGAGAAGTAGTTTGACGAGATTGTATTCCCAATGATACAGTCATACAAAAAATGAATTTTTACACGGTGTAACCTTGTGTAAGTGTAATCTAGCGACACCCACACACACACACACATATATATATTATTATATTTATATTATTATACTTGATCGCTGTTTCCCGCGTTAGCGAGGTAGCGCCAGGAAACAGACGAAGAAAAAAAAATACCCCATCCCCCCGCATGCATATATACATATATACATATATACATATATACATACATGCACACATATGCACCACACATATATATATACATATATATATATATATATATATATAGATATAAAGATATATATAGATATAAAGATATATATATATATATATATATATAATTACAAGTGACATGATGCTAAATTTCCATGACAGTCTCTGAATTTTATTTAATATTGCCTTGATGCTAAAGCAAATGCTGATCAAGGGTAAAGCCTCTTGCATAAGGATACATAGGCTTAACAAAGAACAAAAATTGTTCATTTAGCCGAAAACTAGATCTTAACCAAATACAAATTTAGAACTGAACCAATTTTTCACTTGCCTCATTTTGTAGTAGAATTCTTGATAAAGTGACACCAGTTTGAAAAATTTTTTTCATTCTTGATATTCACATGCAATTGAAGTTTGTTCAAGGTTAAAAGTATATTTATAAGAGGTTAACAGTTTTCCAGTGAACAGTTAATATACTAAATATTAAATCATCAAGTGCAAATGAAACCTTTTAGTAAGCTATGGAACCCTCGTACCACTTTTATAGAGCTCCTGCAGCTTTGAAGGTGCACTCAATTTGGGAGGATGGTAAAGTGGGCTCCTTTGAGTTGTAAAGGTCCTTGACAATGTTGCACTCCACTCCAACACAACCTCATGCAGGTGATATTTGACAGCACCCTCTACAGTGATGAAAAAATGGTGATTAAAAGTCAGTCTCAAAGGCTTCCTCTCCAATATCCTCAAGCTGTACAACAGTGCCCCAGCTAGTGGTCCTCTCTCTACCCCTCTTCATTTTTCTTCCTACATGACCTCCACTCACCAGCAGAATGCAGTATGAAAGTTCTCTCATACACAGGTGACTTCAAAGTCACATTACTACGTCATGACACTATCCAAGGAACAATATGCAACACTGCATCATAAAATTAGAAAACTGGCTAACCCAAATTAAAATGTCTACATCATCACAGAAATCTACTATCTCCTTCTTAACTCCTGACAGGCATGCATTAAACATACACCCTTCCATCATCATGAGTGAAAAGCCACTTCCAATCAACAAAACTCCAACCATACTGGGCATTACATCCAACCTCCACTCCTTACATCATACACATCAACACAAAGGCCATAAACAAACTAAATCCCTTCACAACATCTGCTGGTGCCAGATTTTGGACGATAAAAAACATTCCTTTGTATCCTCTTCGTACTACCGTCTGCTTCACCCTAAACTATGGATCGCCTGTCTGGTCATCCACCTTCTTGAAAACAAATGCAAGAAAACCACAAAAAACAGAGCACTCAAAACAATAGTTGCTTAGGAACAGAAAACATTCAACATCTACATTATGTAAAAAAAAAAGTACTTTGAATACAATTTCAACGATATCTGCACACCCAGTAATTTGCAAATGTATTGGACCAAGCAACTCCATAACCAACCATCGACTCTAAAGTAGAAGAAAAAATCTACCCCTGCTTGATACTTCAGCAATCTAAACATACAGGTATCCCATTCCCCAGAAAACAAATCTTATGAAACACAGTTTCTCTGAAAGACCCAAGGAGCACTGAACAACTACTTTTACAACCCTGTCTTAAAACATTCCACCAGACTTGCACCCATCTGGAACCACACTCCCCAAGCACTTAAACTTTCCTGTGTTCACCTGTTTTGTGGACATCACTCATCTCTAACACTACAAACACTGATTCAACATATCACAAGACTCCTCATGCTTAAGATGCAATTTTCACACTGAAAACACTGAATGCTTACTCCATAATTGTCCTGTACTTAACTTGGAAAGATACACACCACTACATCTCTTGACCTGTGGTCCCACTGGTGGAATAGGCTGACTTGCTGACAGCTACAGGAGCATGATCTCTCTCTCTCTCTCTCTCTCCCTGTATATATATATATATATATATATATATTTTCCATACATATTCGCCTTTTCCCGCGATAGCGAGGTAGCGTTAAGAACAGAGGACTGAGCCTTAGAGGGAAAATCCTCACTTGGCCCCTTCTCTGTTCCTTTTT
>JAYMFT010044352.1:0-15489 GCA_038088735.1 Panulirus argus | reverse complement strand
GAAAAAAAAAAAAATATATATATATATATATATATATATATATATATATATATATATATATATATAATTATCATTTATATATTCTTTATCCCAGGACCTTTCTTACTGCTCCTGCAACCCAAGGCAGCGCTGCGCTGCTTCCAGTGGCAGGGAAAGGTAGACTCCTCTGGAGTGAAAAGTTGCTCGTCGAGTATGTCTTCTCGGTGACGCAGCCCCACCAGATGTTAACTTTTCATTAGCGATGAAAATGTACATTTTCGTACATGTTCGCCATTTCCCGCCGTCAGCGAGGTAGACCGGGTATACTGGACTATTTTTATTCATGTTTTTCAGGAAAATCATAAACGAAAATAATCCCCCCCCAGCTTCTCCTTCAGCCCTTCCAACGCAGGAAACGATGAGGTCAGTGATGACGTAATCAGTGACGTCATGACCCCTCTAATACAGGGGGGGTTGTTGTATCACATCAAAGGGCGCCGGCACGAACCAGCGCACCCCCTCCCCTTCCCCCCCCCCCCGCACCTCGGCCCTGGCCAAGCTTTAAAACGGGGTTATATTTAGCAACGCCATTACCGGTTTATGTAGTATATCGTGTGGCCTGCTTCCTCTGGCGCCGGTACGCTGGACAATTCGATGACGGCGATGTGCACGAGGGGGAGACACACACCCACACACACACACACACCACCCCCACATCCCCCCACTCCAGTTCACCCGGTGCCGTAGTGCCTCCGGAACCTAATTTGCGAGACCCGACAGTAGTGGCTCATGTTTACTGCTACTGAAGAAGGCGTGGGCGAGGAGGAGGAGGAGGAGGAGGAGGAGGATGGAGACGAGGGAGCAACGAAGGCGAGGCAGCGCGGCTGGTGAAAGACTTGACAGCGATACCGCGTCAGCTCGTGTGTCGCCTTTGATCAGGCAGGAAGTGATCTGATCAGCGATACACGCCTGTCTACCCTTGCCTCATGTTCACCTCTCTCTTCTCCCTCCCTCCCATTTCACACTCGCCCCCTCTTACCGTCCTGCTTCCTTCCTGTTACCCTCTCCTTCTACTTCCCGTCCCTACCACTAACTGCTCACCCTCCTCCAAACTTTTGTTCTCCTCATAGTCTCTCGTTCCAGTCCCAAGAACACACACTGTCTGTCTATACTGGCGGTAGATCTCAACCCACTTCCCCACAAACCCTAGCTGAGCCCCTGTTTGATACCCTCCTCCCAACCACCGTTGGCCACGGCGCATCCCCGTCAGTAGCTCCACGCCTCCCACTCTACTGCCTCGTAGTATCGGAAATATACCACTAAATCAAACACACAACGTGCCGACCGCGCCTCCCACGCCCTCGTGTCTCCTGGGCTTCCAGCATTTCAAGCTCAATATGTCAACCCACCACCAGTCCAGCGGCAAATCCTCTCCCAGACCTTCGGAGAGCCACCAGTCTTCCTCCGCGTGACGAAGGGCCCACTTCACACCTGGCCAGCCGAACATCATCACCATCTTACTCCCATCCGGTCTGACAAGGTAAACAAAACCCTCATACGTTGCCCACTGGTGCTGTTAAGTGCTGGCCTCCCAACCTGACCATTTGATACCCGCCCACAAGGAAGACACTGAACAGCTTTTAAGTCGACAAGTTATGCATGATGGTGACTGGCAGGGCAGCCACTAACAAACTTGGACACTTAAAATATCAAATTTACCACTCTTTTGCTATTACATGATAAAAAAAAATCACTTTTCAAACTTAATGGTAAATTTACTCAAATTCAATTGGACTATGATTTGATTTCATCTTCCCAGCTGTTGCCATAAGTCGACCTTCGCTTGGGCACAACACACAAACACACGTCTTTCTCAAAGTTCCCACACAACTTGAATATGAACAATGACGAATCACACTTGCTCTTACTTACTTAACACACCAGACGTGCTTAACACACTCTCATACGAATAAGCGTTGCATTAAATCACTACAAATGCAGTCCACGTAAAAAAAATATATGTATGTATTATATATAAAAACTGTGAATTTCCCAGTACAAACACACCGATGATGATGCTCTATTTGGCCTCCGAAAAAGTGCAGAAACTCGACAAAAAGCGGAACACCACAAGCCTTGGGGAGCCAAACCTCGAGGCACACCTGAATAAAGAACGATAGATACCTTTGGCCACTAAAGAACGATCAGGTGAACGTATATATATATATATATATATATATATATATATATATATATATATATATATAAACCAGCACTTTAACACTTAAATATAAAACACTTTTTTAAGTCCTACGAGGGGTGTGTTTAGTGGAATGTTGTCGTTGCTAGTGGTCACTGCTATAAGGTTAGAGTACACTTTGTATCGTCAGAGAGAAAAAAAAACAGCATGAGTGTTCTTACTTCTTTTTTGAAATGGATTATTTTTTTTTTTTTCCTCAAGGCACAAAAAGGGGCTGTTGATCAGTGTCAATGTCCATGAGATCATCACATTCATTAAATGCCGATGACAATCACGGTCTCTCTCTCTCTCTCTCTCTCTTTCTCTCTTCGACCTCATTAGAATCACTATATATATATATATATATCAATCCGGCATGATAACAGATGGATGGGGGGTGTGGGCACACTGTACTCTTTACTCACATTTCCCCCCTCAGCATTATGAGATCGATCACTTTGTTTTCCCACATAAACCTCCTTAAGGGATCTCAGGTCACGAGACCACTGAGCCAACGTTACTCTCACATGTACTCGGCGCCAGTTGACTCCAGTGTCCCTCCTCACCAGTCCTCACTACTTTAACCCGCTGGCGGTCACGGCGACTTAAACGAGGGAGGTGAGACTCGTCCCAACCAACAACCCCTCTCACACACACACTTGAACTCACAACACTTTAATGCCATTTACCAATACTGATGTCCGTGGTCGTGGCGAGGCCTAGTCGCGCCTTACCACACCCACTAGCGTCCCTGACGGTCGTGGTCGTCGCGCAAACTACCACCACCACCACCAAGGCTGGTTGGTGTTGATCGTAGTCGTCGCTTCCAAGCGCCACTAACCCACCGCCAGTAGCAGCGGCCCTTGGCGGTCGTGGTGGTCGTGTGTTGCGGTACCACCACCGACGACACTAGTGACTATGGTCGTGGTGGTCGTGATGGTCATGGTGTTCGTGGTGGCCGTGGTCGTGGTGGCCGTGGTCGTGGTGGTCGTGATGGTCGTGGTGGTCATCGTGTTCGTGCGAGGAGTGGCCGTCCTTGCCCACGACGGCATCCACGGTGACCGCCCCTCCTCCGTGGCTGTGTCCGTGTCCGTGTCCGCCACTGGGGCCGTGGCTGTGGCCTCCCACAGCCTCCAGCGAGGCCATGGCAGCGAAACCCAGCAAGACGAAGAGCAGCTTCAGGAGCCGCCCTCCCCCGCGGCTGCGCTCACGCTCCAGCACCTGCAGGAGAAAGATATACACATGCAGATCAACACCGGAGGGTTGGTAGAAGACACTAACCTACTGGGACTAAAAGAGGAAAATATGAGGGGGAAGTCTGAGAATACAGACCTTGCTCCAAACACGGAACTTTTTAATAAGGGGGCTTTTGCTGGCAGCCGACCCGGGACGCAATCCCGCCCCAGACGTGTCCATCTGGGATGAAGAGGGGAATAATTAAGTCTTAGAAAGGAAAAGGATACAACAGAGGGGTAACTCGACCTCCTCAAGCGTTTTCAGATCCTCTTCTGAGAGAAGGAGAGATTAAACGACGTGGAAGGGCGACAGAAGGGAGAGACTTTTACATCTCCGCCGTCCGAGGAAAGAAGGATGGAATCAGAACTATCTCCGGCAAAGAGAGACGTGGGAGACCGATACTTCGATACGTGAGCAGTAATCTATGCCAGAGAGAATAAGCATTCTATAATCATGGAGTACATGCCAAAGAAAAAATAATTGTGGCACCACGTTCCAGGTGGTTCACGAAACTGCCAGAATATGTTTCACATAACCATCCATAACAGCGTAGTTCTTACACGTTAAGAGAAAGAATGCTCTTGCGTTTCTATGTGTATATGCATCATCTTATCATGAATCCCGTACTCTCATCGATGAGCGATTTAGTTTTATTAACTGTGTCTCCATCCCTTCAAGTCAGCGGAGGATGGTCTAGGGACTAAGCAAGCGACACTAAGTGACACTAAGTGCAAGAAAAAATTTTGATAAATAATTCTCTGGAAGATGCACAGACTAAATTCTATTTTCAGTGGATCATTTTCCCTGAAATCTGTATGAGACGAGCTGTCATTATTGCACGAAAACATTCACCCAAACATGTTTGTGTCCACAGAGATACGTGGATATACAGACCCTTTCACAGAGGAGGGACCTATTACCGCCGAGAATGCGTGCATAGGCTGGAGACACCATGGAAAGCCCTGAAAACCTCAGGCAAGTAAGTAGGCCTCCTGAAGGAGAGATCTCTCTGATAAAACACAAGTTCCCGATGGTATCTCGTCTTACGTTCTCAAGGAGCGTCCGGAAGTACTGGAAAGGTCACCTAAAAGAAGTTTTTAAGAACTCAGTTGATGAAGGGACCGGCAATACGGAAATGGAGGAGCCTGAACGACCAGTTTTAAAAAAAGCAATGGGAAGAATGCGCTGACTGACGACCTTCAAGCTATCATCAAAAAACACGTACTTTCTGTAAACTATTGGGGAACGACGTGCAACAAGAACCACAGCTGAAGGAAGTTAAGCAACGGAGAGAAACTTGTCAGCCACGGCTTAACCAATGCTGGAAGAGAGAAGAGCAAGACGACTTTCCAATTCCTCAATACATTTGATGTCAGTGCTGGGCAGTGTTTCGAAACAAGAAAAAAGTCAACACCAGGAAATTAAGCACGAGAAGAATTAGAAATGACGTAAAGAAACACTTCCAAAGCAAGAGAGTAGTGGGAGAAAGGGGCATGCCAGATGATGACGTGAATGCAGTAACCATAAAAGAAGAATATTTCGAGACTGAACGACTGAAATGAATTCGTAAGAGATAGGTCACTCAGGGTGTTATAATCTCTCTCCACACACAAACACACTCTCACACACACACACCCGCAACTCACCTCGAAGAAGGTGACGTAGAGGATGGTGCCACCGGCGAGGCCCTGCAGGATGGTGACCACGACCAAGTGGCCCCCGCTCTGCGACACCACGTTCTCCGTGATCACGATGCCCATGGCCACGCCTAGCGGCGACACCAGGGCGAACACCACCATATACACCACCATGAGCCCCGCCGCCGTGCCCCCAGCCAAGAGCTCGAGGCCCATGCAGAAGGCGATCACCAGCTTGTGGGCCGAGATGGCCCCCAGCAGGTACCACACGTCGACCTGGTTCTCCTGTAGGCCAACCGCCAAACCCTGGGGGAGGGGAAGGGAGGGCCACATGATCACTTGATTATACATGATAATAATCCATTAATAATCATCACAGTGTGTATGCATAAGCTGAACATCCACACAGAGACACACGCACATACCTCGAAGACCGAGTGGAATGAGAGAGCGAGGATGACGAGGAGGGAGCGGAGATTGGAGGCGATGCCCTTGTTGCCCAGCTTGGTGATGCCCAGGTGGGAGTGGCCGTGGCCCTCATGGGGCGCCGCCACCTCGGGGGCTACCACACTCCCCTGCGCCGCGCCCTTCGAAGTGGCTCCGAGCGGCACCTGCGGCGGATCGAAGAGGTAAGTAAGTGTCTGCCGCTCCTGCGACTGTGAAACCAACACATTCACGTCCTACACACGGCAAGTCTTAATGTCCTTCTCTCTGTACGATGGACAAGATGGCACCCTTGTGACATTAACATCTCAATATCTGTTAAAACTTAAGTCTGTCCACTTCTCTATGTCTTATCATTATCGAGTCTATACCCAGGGGGAGGAGAGAGATGAAGTCCTTACGTATATTTTGTGAAAATCAATTTGTATGTTTACTACGTCGTTCATTAAACAATTCACTATTTTTTTTTCCGACCTTAATTTTTCATAAGATGACCCTCCCCCTCCCCTACCCCCTTTTTTTTTTTACCCTCTGAGCCCAACGTTATGGCCTTTGGGTATGATGACCATGATGACCTTTAATGGGTATGGGCTAAGGCCAGGTCATCATACCCAGGGATCGTACCGTTGTGCTCTACAGATATAATACTGTAGAACGCTGCTGCTACTCCCACGCCTGTATATTACTATACTGTTAATATGTAAGTAAATATAGTCATATAATATAGAAATAATATGTCTATGATATCGGTTCGTTATGGCTGCTCCTACTAGGTGGAGAGTAACTGGTTTCTGTGAGGCTAAATGAATAATAATCTTTATGGTGATCAGATGAATAATCCTTATGGCAATCCTCCTGTCCTGACTTAAATATTAAGGTCTTATCAACTTTCCATTTTTCCTATAGTAATCCTACTCATTTCATACCATCCAGATGTGTCTTATCAAAGTACAGACATGCTGGTCGTTTGTATGCTTCGTATGTTGAGGACTTTTCTCTTGAATATCAGCCTTTGATAAGCATTATTCTCTTCCTGGTTATACTATCTTCCTCCATCAAATACATAAAACACTTGTGGTTACAACACATGTGTTTGTAACAAAGTGTAAGCAGCTGTTGACGGGGGTTATTTAACCCACCACACATCTGTCTCACATCCACTTGTCTACAGCCCATCTATAACCCAGCTCCCCACCACCTATCTGTCTCACACCCACCTGTCTAGAGCCCATCTATCCATCTGCCCTAAAACCCACCTATCTCACGCCCACCTGCCCACCACCACCCACCTGGGTACCGTTGACGATGGATTCCTTCACGGCGGGGTTCCAGGAGGCAGCGTCCAGGTCCCCGGCGAAGACGGGGTTGTCCACGCCCGTCTCGGCCCACCGGCATTTCGGGGTCAGGCCGCCCACACCTTCGCTGCTCTCCAGGGGCGCCGTGCCACCAGCCGTGGTTACCGAGTACACAGAACACCGTGCTGGTTCCTCCTCCTCAGTCTGTACGGCACGGAAATAACCACTATAAGTATCTCTGTCTCTCTCTCTCTCTCTCAAGAGAGAGAGAGAGAGAGAGAGAGACAGGGGAGCTGATGGGTCACTGGGAGAGTCGTCATGCGCAGGGCAACACAGGTCAATCATCCAGCGTGAGCCACACAGTCTGTACACCCAAGACACTGTGAAGGTTCTCCACCACAAACTAAGCCACTCAGGACCCTGTCCGAGTCGTGATTCACTTAAGAACCGACAGGTTCGTTCAGCCAAGACTCTACAAACAACGTAGCAATATCAGTGTCATAAATGTCTCATAGGGTAAGAGGACTCTACACAGAGTGGTCAAAATCTAATGTCATAAATGTCTCATAGGGTAAGAGGACTCTACACAGAGTGGTCAAAATCTAAGTCACTAATTCACGGGCATCAAATCAAACTCGCTCATTTTGAAACATCTAACCCAGTGTTGGATAAAAACGTACCCGCTTCTCTTTTGGTTCATCTAGCTTGTGGTTCGTATCCTTCAGGCCGTTGGCGGTGGCTTGTTGGTGGTGGCTGCCGTGCCGGTGGTGGTGGTGACCGTGGTGGTGGTGATGGTGGTGGTGGTGGTGGGTGTTGGTGCTGCTGCTCCCTTCCTCGATTGCGGCCGCCAGCTTCGTCAGCTTACGGCCGTTGCGGGTGTCTCGACGGAAGAATATCTGTGGGGTAGAGAAAAAGAGACACCCCAGGTCAGATGTGAATCCTGTCGAAACATTAAAACACGAAATGCACCTCGTATTTATACTGAGAGAGAGAGAGAGAGAGAGAGAGAGAGAGAGAGAGAGAGAGAGAGAGGAGAGAGATACACAAGCCACACACACCCAAGGTTCAAGCGAGGTGGTCTGGCCTAAACACTGCTTAAAAAAAAAAAAAAAAAAAAAAAATGGCAGTTCGCTTAAAAGCAGTAGACGAAAAGGTCAGCAAAGCAAAGGCTCTCTCCCCCGACCCTCCACTCCCTCCGGCAACATGCCGGACGGAAAACAGATAGAAAAAAAAAATACCTTGCAGGATTAAAAATGCCGGAAGGAAATTTTTATTGGAAAGTCATGATGAACATGAATATGTCATGCATCCGGTCACCAACGACATGCATGTCTACACTCTTTGTTATCAAGACAACAGCAAGGGTCAACTTGAGCTCTACCTTCTCGACTTACCAGATATGCATTACTTTTGATGTCGAAGAATGATAGAATAATTCTTTCTCTCTCTTTTTCTCAAAGCGGGTGACATGGGTTAATCAATGTTGGTACGTCATCGCAGCACGGCCAGGGCTTGAGAAGGTAGCATGATATACCACTACGTTACAATGACAAATAAAATTGATTATTCAGTTCTGGAGAGTGACAAGTGGTGATCAAGCCTAATTCTGGAGATATTAAAGGGTGTTCCTCTGAACGACATTTTCTGGGAGAGGAGAGGAAAGTGTCTGCATACGAAAAACAGACAGAAAAACTCATAAATTCCTCAGACGGACCATCCATGGGTCCCCACTCCCTCCCTCCCTCCTTCCCTCTTCCAGACGTAAACACCTCCTCCCTCCATCATCACCCCCTACCAGGGTTCTCCTTCCTCCACCCCCAACTCATCCCTCCCCCTACCTGTCTCCCTCCCTACTCCCTCCTCGACTACACAACATCTCACTTCCTCCCCCTCCCCACACACACACTCACACCTGCCCCCCCTCCCCAACTCCCTTACCCCACCCATCCGCTACCCATCCCTCCTCCCCCTATCTACCCAACCCCCTTCCCTCCCAACCCCACAGCCAAACCCAACAGTGGTCGGGTCAGACAACCATCATCCCACTTTCTCCCAGGCTCTGGCTCCACACAGAGACAGACACCCTAGCTGCTACGTGTCGACTGTTTCTTCCCACATCCGCTACGGATCATAACTTGGGATCCTTGAAATAAAAAAAAAAAAAAGAAATGAACGAAAGGAAGAAACGTTTTGAATCGGAGCCAGATAAGGTAATGCGACGTACAGGCCATGGAATACACTTGCAATTCGCCCCTTCAGCATGAATGAACGTAACGTCGTCTTTTACGCGTTAGTACCGACGTCCTCAAGGGACTACCAACGTCCTCAGGGGGCTACCGACGTCCTCATGGGGGCTACCGACGTCCTCAGGGGGGGGCTACCGGTGTCCTCATGGGGGCTATCGACGTCCTTAGGGGGGCTACCGACGGCCTCAGGGGGGCTACCGGTGTCCTCAGAGGGGCTACCGCCGTCCTCCAGTGACACTTGTCTTACCGATCACGATCTAGAAAAAACGCTGCAGGTCAAACGTTGCCAAGGATTCACGTGACACTTTCATCAGTCAATGTGGGCATGGTGGCCTGGGTGTCAGCCCTGCCGGTTGTAGTAGCTTGGGTGTCAGCCCTGCCGGTAGTGGTGACTGGGGTGTCAGCCACGGATCTCTCTCTCTCTCTCTATCTATCTATCTATCTATCTATCTCTATCTCTCTCTCCTACGAGGTCAGCGTAATTGTCTTTTTTTTTTGTCAGGACGAACAAGGTCATGAGGTGCCGCACCTCACACGACACAGTGAAAAATACATTATTAAGTCTAAAATGAGATATAATATTACACCTAACTTAGCCCAACCTCGGACTGGTTAGTATTGGTAAAGTTCATAGAAAAGAAAAAAAGACTGGAAAAATGAAAACCTGCGAATCGTGAGAAAGTTCAACTCAAACAGACGTCACCCAAAGCTAACTGAACTTAAAAGAAATAAAAATATTTTTTTCTCTTCCCTAAACTGCGCATTTGAGACATCTTGCCTTGTTTATCCCGGGGGAACAAAAATGACTGAACCTCCCGTTCATCCTGGGGAGTGAAGACAGAAGAACCATCATGACCCTGGCCTTGTTCATCCTGGAGAACAAACACCACGTATCGCGTCACCTGCTCTCCGTCCTTGGCGGCAAAAAAAAAATTGTCTGGCGGTCGCCACCATCTGGCATGTCGGAGAGGCCCAATTAACTCGCTCCTGTTTGGTTACCCCTCCGCTGCGTGAATATGCGATGTTTGCTTCTTCCGGACAGTGAGTGACTTAATGCACCACAGTTCAAGACTGAGTTATACAAGAAGTTGCATTTCCGATACGGGGCGTAGGCAGCATAGGGCCATCGCCTCCTCGCTCTGTCTTGACAATAAAGCACGCGTTATAAAACGCGTCTGACTCACAGTTTTTTTAAAAAAAAAGAGTGACGCTTGTTGTCGGGGAAAACACTTTTACTAGTTCACTTTCCTGCAAGTGTTGTGGGAATAGTGAGTGTGTGTGTGTGTGTGTGTGTGTGTGTGTGTGTGTGCCACACCCCACCTCTGGCTGAGTAAAAGTGACGTCGACTGAGCAGTGTCACGACAACACTGACATCAGCAGCTCATTCAATTATGATACTGTTCCGTTTATTTACGTATTCCGGAAAATGTGAATATAAGGGATTCCTTGTCTCCTTAAATATGAACGCCCTCCCACAGTCAACGTAACTGAGCGATGATACAAACCACACTTCGAGACATGAGAGATACTTGCGAGACACACATGAGCCGTTTCCTGATAGTCGAAACAAGTGAGAGAGACGTTATTCCCACCTTTAGCAAACGCGATGCAATGCCGATAAAGAGGGACTAGTTCGAAAATGTGAAAATTCAGCGAGTCGAGGATGCAAATGATTCACGGAACTGAAGGAGGATTCGAACGCGACGCGAAGCGACGCGAGTGAAACACGAATCTCGAGTCAGTCAACAGAGTTGATAAAGATCATTCCCAGGTCAACCCTATGAATATACGAGTAGCATTCCATGAATAGTCTGAATGAATTTAGTTTAAGTTCTGTCCATTAATTCCACCACACATGTAATAGAATCAATCAATGCGGAATTAACTAGCTAAACTCCTTTACAGAACCTCCCCCCCTCACACACACACACACACAGCTACTGAAGAACAGAGTCCTAAGTGTGCTCACGTGTCTGTGAGATGACCACTGGGTAGTCAAGCCCCACTGTGGCGGCGCCGGCAACAGTGGTGTGGACTGTGGTGTGGCGATAGTGGTGGTGGTGGTGGTGGTAAATACTCATGGTGAGGGGAGGCGGGGAGAGACAGAGGGAAGGTGGAGAGCGCACGACCCCTCCTCCTCCAGGAACCGTCCTCCGCCGACACCTGCCAACGGATCCTGGAGTGCAGGTCTCTCTCTCTCTCTCTCTCTCTACTGCTGTTACAACCACAGAATCAGAGAGAGAGAGAGAGAGAGAGAGAGAGAGAGAGAGAGAGAGAGAGAGAGAGAGAGAGAGGGCGGGTGGGCGGGGGGGGGCGTTCAGCATCCATCACGAGGATTATGCTGACTGAGCAGCCTGGCGAGACAAGCTCGTCATGGCCGGGAGAACAGAGCAGTCAATCTTGCTGCAAATATAAAAATGAAAATCAAGGAGAGAGACACGAGACTAATGGGAAATTATCATCGTTATTCCTATATTGCTCCTTTCCCAGTGCGTCCTTCTTGAGCGTCCCCCCTCCCCTCCCCACCCCCCCAAACCAGTACACCGTCACACCACATCATCACGTCACACAGCGTCACGACCAACGGCCACGACGATCACACTATAGGTGTGGAGTGAAAGTGTTCCCCCCCCTGGGGTTGGGGGTGTGTGGTGGTGGTGAAGGGGGGGGTGGGAGGGGAAGAGGAGGGGGAGAGGGGGGGATTCAGGCAGTTTAACCAACCGATACTCTGATTACCCGTGGTCCATTTAGCGGCAGGACCCCATTACCCGAACGCTCTCGCTCGTCTGACATCGATGCAATAACCGCTGTTAGCT
The DNA here is from genome assembly GCA_038088735.1 of Panulirus argus. NCBI lineage: Eukaryota > Metazoa > Arthropoda > Malacostraca > Decapoda > Palinuridae > Panulirus > Panulirus argus. The sequence goes on along the minus strand of JAYMFT010044352.1, from coordinate 3,597 downwards.
GGGCGGTGACGTGGGCTGCCTGACTGCCGCGCGCAGCCAATCAGTCATCGGTTCCAATCCACCCACCGCCGGTGGTCCGCTAATCCAGTTAGGGGGTTGGAAAATATAGCTGGCAATAACATTCTCTTCCCCTACCCATCACCTCTCCTCTCCCCGAGTATCTATCTCCCCATCGGCTCTCCCCCAGTATCTCTCCCCATCAACTCTTCCCAAGTATCTCTCCTCTCCCCGAATATCTACCTCCCCATCCTCTCTCCCAGAGTATCTCTATCTCCCCATCATCTCTCCCAGAGTATATCTATCTCTCCATCATCTCTCCCAGAGTATCTCTATCTCTCCATCATCTCTCCCAGAGTATCTCTATCTCTCCATCATCTCTCCCAGAGTATCTCCCCAACACAAGGGCACGGCAGAACCCTCTCGTTACCACGCTAATGACACAAACTCAACGGAAGCAATTTGCATATTCCAGGAACACGCTCCAGTGAGCAGGGGGAACAGTGGAGAAGTGGAGGGAATATGAGGGAACGTGGTGGAGAAGTGGAGGGGATATGAGGGAAGTGGAGGGAAAACAAAAAGAGTGAAGGAACACAAATGAAGTGGAGGGAACACAAAGGAAGTGGAGGGAACACAAGGGAAGTGGATAGGGGTGGAGGGAACACAAAGGAAGTGGAGGAAAACAAATAAATTAAAGCAAATAATTGTGGAGGGAATCTGGCAGAGGTGGCAGCTGCAGCAGAGGTAGGAATGAGAATAAAAAAAGTGAGTTTAGGTCGTGATGGGAACTGAGGCTGTAGAGGGAATATACAGGGAGGGGAGTGACCATACAGGAAGTGTAGGGAACAAAGGTTTCCCAAACTACGTCTCTCTCTCTCTCTCTCTCTCTCTCTCTCTCTCTCTCTCTCTCTCCCCTTAAGGGATCTGGTCAAAAAGACCACAGCATTATACACCAGAGGTCGTACTGTCGTCGGGCTCAAGGGTCGTAAAGTGGTTAGTGAAGAGGGCCGGTCTCTCAGGGCGCCTTCAGCTCACGCCGCCTTATGTCAGTCTCGCTAACACTTCATGACAGGCGTGAGAGCTCAGAGAGCCGTGTAACCTCGCAAGTTTCCTGAGAGAGAGAGAGAGAGAGAGAGAGAGAGAGAGAGAGAGAGAGAGAGAGAGAGAAACAGTTTTGCAATCTATCATTACAGAGGAGCGAGTCTGCTGACCAGTGGCCCAAGGCGAGACAGAAGGCTGAGGTCCGCTTACCTGATATACTCTTACAAGACATATCTAAAAGTTTTACAAAGACGCTCACCATCGTCACTGGCGTCGGGCGTGTGAGACCAGGTGAGTCAGGTAACAGGTATGCTGGGCTCCCCCCGGTATGGATGCCGAAGTTCTGTCGAGCGAATGTAACCACTTAACGGTAAGACCTGAAGCTATGATAAGTCGTGTGGTCCGGCCTAAACCCGTCACTGTTAAGAGTCACTGTCGCCGAGTCAGCCAGCGTCTGGTCCACCACGACCACGACGACCACTACCACCAGCAGAGGTCTCACGTAGCAGAAACTTTTCGACCACCATCACCCCCTCTCTGCACTGTGAATACTGCACTGGTTGAAGGTGCATTGTTGCGAAGACGGTGGAAGTCTGCAACAAAGGCAGGGCGTTGTTTCGGACCCGTCCCAACTGCTCCTCCAGGCGCGGAGGAGGAGACCACCACCTGCAAGCAATGGTTCACGGCTCACGGTACTTCCTAAAGCCTTTTCCAAAGGTTTCACTTTCTCCCTCCAACATGGCCGACCTCCGGAATAAAAGACACACCGAATGAGGAAATTACTCAACTCAGGGGCGCGAGGGGGAGGTAGCATGATGCCGCCACAACTCGAAGGTCCAGGTCCGACGCCTCAAAGACTTCATTTCTTTCAAGGCGTTCCGGGCTTTGGTGTGTCACGCACTGCTCGAAGCGGGTTCGATGCCTCGGTTCGCGAGTTCTTAAAGAAGGACTCTTCTCTGCGGTCGGCTCGGAGTATTTCCTACAGAATATCCTCACACACCTCGCCCAATAACCTCCCAAGTACTGAGCAGGTAACCCAGCTGAATTATTATTATATGCCTCCAGGACCCACTCTTAAAGGGGTACCTGCAGCTTCAGCGTTGCGCTTCTACCAGTACTACGTAGTGAGAAGGGTTTTGGACAAGATTGTACTACGATGATACTTCATCCTTCGCAGCGTGACCACAAGGAGGCGGAGCCCGGTAACGCTACGCAACTGAATGATTTTATTGAAAACACACACGCAGACACACACACACACACACACACACACAGATATGTACATAGGTTGATTCAAAATTTAACTGACTGTGGGATACCAATTACATTTATGGTGTCCACACCCGTAGAGGAATGTAAGATATTTCATCACATCAGGTCACCTGCCCCTTAAGCCTTAATCTGTAATCCTCTAGTCCTCTGACCGTTGGGTCTCCCCTCCCCTCCCTCCCTCTCTCTCTCTCTCTCTCTCTCTCTCTCTCTCTTCTCGCCTACCTATTGCGTGGTTCCTTTGTCTCATTATCCCTGACGAGGCGTTGGAATAAACACGTAAGGTTGGAGCATCTTGTTTCATCTTTCTTGCGAGATGTAAGAATATTTTCTCCACGGCACCAGTGTGGACAGAAGTGAATGTATGTATGTATGTATGTATGTGTGTATGTATGTATGTATGTATGTGTGTCTGTGTGTATCTGTGTTTGCGTGTGTGTGTGTGTGTGTATGTGTGTGTACGTGAATGTGTATTACAGGCGTATGTGGGCGTAGGTATATATCCGTAGGCACGTACCCCCACGCAACCATAACCCTCTGATTATTGGAAAGTCATGCGCCACTGCCGCCCCCCCCCCTCTCCCTCCAAACCCCAACAATCTCCTCCCCCGTCACAACCCACACCCAACCCAGGGGACTACTGCAGCCTCCCATCCATCCACCCCCTCACCTCACCTTACTTTGCCCCAAGCCACCTCACCTCACCGCCACGCCATCTCACTGTATCTATTCACCTCACCTCACCCTATCCTCACCTCACTCCCCACGCCACGCCACACACACCGTCAACCACCCGTAACTCCTTTTTTTACGTCGTTCCCAGAGCGACCACCGTGATATGAAACCCCCCCAACACAAAGGCCGATGACAATTCAATGAAAGAAAGAAATGTGGTTCACATATACATAACGTGAGAGACCGACCAGTTCACCCCACCACCAGAATATAAACCTGACCAACAGAGCTGACCCCACGACTGTGTCCGCCGTTCTGTTCGGTGCGTGATTTGAGAACACAAGGTCACCAATATTTTTTCTTTTCATTCTCCTTTCCTCGAAGCACATGGATATTGGAGGTAACAGGAATAACATAATCAGCTGCTTTGATTTAATTCTTGGTTCTGTTAAATTTCACGTCGAAGGGGAGAGGCCCGTTTTTCCGGAGGCCTGTTCCTCGTTTCGACTATATATTTTTTTTTTTTATGTTGAAGGCTCCTAATTGAAATATAAAGAGAGTTGAGAAATTGGGAAAAACAGACAGGGAAAGTATTTACAAATTTTTGAGAAAGTG